>PVIR01033431.1:0-17890 GCA_004026965.1 Petromus typicus
AGGATAAAATAAATTCTCACACATTAAAAAAGAAAACTTGTTAGCATTGTAGTGAGGGATCTCAAAACTCCACTGTCACAAGTAGATCAACTAGGAAAAAAATCAACAAACAAGCACTGTATGCTGGGAAATCACATCATGGCGGAGGGCAGGGAGGAGGCAGGTACTTGGGAAGAATTAGCGTATTTCATACCTTTCCAGCTTCCAAGAGACAGAGGACTGGGTAGGAAGATAGAAAATCTCCCTCCTTACAGCAGTTTTATTTGATGAATACCCTCAAGACACTGACAGTCAGTCCAGGAGCTAAACAATCAATATGCTCTCCAGCTGTAGCTAGAGAAAAGAAAGTCTTACTCAGAAACAAATGGGACATGTACAAGCTACACTGTGACAGTAAACACCAAGTCTGGAACATCACTTGCTCTTGGTGACTTTCTAATGTTACCTCCTTAGTATCTTTTTCTCATTGATAGGCTCTTCTTCTAAACCTTTCTGCCTGGTCAGAAAGTATCTGACAGGTAACCCTTTTGCTAAACAAGTAGGAGTTCAAGTTCACAGGACAGTTCATTATGGTCCTCAAATTTAATGTAATTTTAAGCCATGTTAACAGAGGTAGAATGTGTAGGATGAGGGAAATCATAAATTCACTTTGCTGTGAACCTGTTGTCACAGAAGCTTCCCTACATTTATGAACTCCAGCTCAAAGGGAGTAGTGCAAGGTCCTAATTGTTTGTCCTAGAGGAAGTGACTTATAAAGATTCAGAGATGACGTGTCTGTCAGCTGGCATCTCTATGTATCATTTCCTCCCACCCCTGAAATTATCACTTGTATATTGATGCCCCCATTCAGACTATACCTATAGCCAGACGCTGCTTGACAGGAAAGGTTTGCAAAAAATTTCTCAGAATGTTTTACTTCCATTTAAAAGGAATACAGGAAAATGTCTTTTATCTTCCTGATAGATGGGAATTTAGAAGGCAGGTTGCTTGGTCCACATCGCTTAGTAGGATAAAGGTAGCTACAAGATTTGGCTTCTACCATAATTCATGACTGTAGCAAAGGGACTCCTCCAGGCAGGAAGAGAAGTGGGTGTTATGACTGATTTGCAAAAAATGCTGGAGACTGCCCTCATCCATGGTTGTCTACCACAGAGAGGCCAAAGCTCTTCTAGTCTTAGGCAAAAAACAAGCCCATTTTGTGTGTCTGCATCCAACCGCAATGAGCCTGAGTGTGTTGCATAGCGAGAGGCCCAGTGAGCTGAACACATCAGCCTAATTAAAGTTGATGACAAGAAACTGGGCGAATGAGCAGAATTTTATAAAATGGACCAAGAGGGAAACCCAAGCAAAATGGCTGGTTGTAGTTATAGAGTTGTGCAAAGAAGGTCAAGCCAAAGATGTCATCAAATTACTTCAAATACAAGAAATGAACAAAGTAAAAAATTGGCTCCCGTTTAAAAGAAAAGATGAATTCTCCCTATTGCGACAAAGCGGCCTTCTTGTTGTCACAGAACAGCTACGTTCTGGCTGATACTGATGCTATGAGTCAGAGAGCAGAGATGAAAAGTGAGTCCTGTGTCCTTTAAAATATCACCCCGTGACTGAATCAACCAACACTAACTACCACCCTGTGTTTGATTCTTATTTTATTTGAGATCATAAATTTCTTAATTGTTCAAGTCAGTCTTGAATTGGATTTTTACTGACTTGAAGTCGAAAACATCCTAACCCAAATAGCCTGTATTCTCTAGTAGGTGTCTGATTGTGACAAGGGCCTGTGTACTCAACTGTCCACATTGCTAAATAGGTCACTAGAGAGTAAGACCTATCATTTAGTCGTCTTAGAAAGGTATCCTGACTAAGAATGTACAGCCAGTGGGGCTCCTTTTGTCTGAGTCACCTTACAAATAACGAATACAACATCGCGCTAAGACAAGGTGCTAGAATCACAGCTCTATCGCTCAGTAGCTGCGGGACCCTGGGAAACCTACTTAAGGTTTCTGGGCCACATTTTCTTCATCTACCAACGGAGATAATCATACCATATACCTCAGAGGGCTGCTGTCAGAAATAACTGACGTAATGTATGTGTGTCTGTTAGGGTTTATTTCAGCTCTGAGTAGCAAATTAAATAATTAAAACTGTAAACAAGATACATTTCCTTTTTCACCCTCACACTCAAAGATCCACACATTTAGGAGACTCAGCTCTTTCTACTTCGTCTCCTTCACAGACTTCCGGGCATTCAGCCTGAAATCCATTCAGGAAGACAAAAGCAGAAAAGAAAGGGATGTCATAACTCTAAGAACACTCCCTGTACACACACGTGAGCACACACACACACACACACACACACACACACACACACACACACACGGCTTCTGCCAATGTATCCACTAAAAATCTTAAAATTTTTTTAGGGAGGAAAGGAAAAAGCAGAAGCTGATTCCACACCTGTGGAGATCAGAAGGGAAGAGCGAGCCCTAACTGGCCTCCTTGGTGAGCGCTGAGGAGGAGGCACATTCCCGTGCGTGCTTAGGCCGCAAGGAGAAGGGAAAACACCTGAGTTATGCTTTTTTACCTGCAGAAGCGCCGTGGAGGTGGGCGACAGTGCATCCTGTGGAATCCTAATTGTTGGTGCCCATGTCTGAGTGAATGAGGCCAGGATGAGCCAGTCACTTGCAGCTCTGTGCCTAAGGGAGACATGGGCCCCTGACCCACCAGATTTTAACTTGTCCACAGCCCACGTCACTGCTTGGAGGTTACTCCTGTTAAGAATCTCCACTTCGGCCGGAGATTTAGCTCAGTGGTTCTGGCGCCTGCCTTGCAAGTGCAAGGACCCAGGTTCAGTTCCCGGTAAGCACATACAACAATACTGGGTGTGGAGACTCACACCCACCAGCAATCACAGCCACATACCACAGTTCTGGGCATGGTGGCTCATGCCTGTTATCCCAACACTCAGGAGGTTGAGGCAGGAGGATTGCTGTGAGTTCAAGGCTGAGCTCAAGGCCAGCCTGTACTACAAAAGCGAGACATGTCTCAAACAAATAAAAATCTCCACTTCTGTTTACTCCAAGAAAAGCTCCTCTGCCAAACACCCAGGTCCTTCTCCAACCATTCCTGTCTGTCCAACTCCACCGGAATGCCTGAGTCTTCTGAATGGCGCATTTAAACCAACAGCCACTGACATGGCGCGCTGTACAGGCACAAGACATACCAAAAGAGAAGCACCGTCCCCACTCGCAGAGACTTCACTTTCGGCTGGATGTGATGCTGCACATGTTTACAGTCGCAGCTATTCAGGAGACTGAGGCAGCAGGATAACACTTATGAGGCAAACTTGGGCAATTTAGCGAGACTCTGTCTTAGAATAAAAGTTAAAAGACAAATCCATGTTCCCAGTAAAAATATTCTCTGGGTCTGGTAGAGTGAGAAAGAAAAGAAAAGAAGAAGAAGGAAGATGAAGAAAGGGAAGAAAAAGGAAGGGGAGGAAAGAGGATAGGAGAAGAAAAGAGGCGAGGGAGGGGAGGCGGGGAGGAGTGAATTTCACTTGTCTGTGTACATAAGAAACAAGAATCACGCCTCCGCCCGCACAGGAATGATCCTGCAATGGTTGCTGCTGGCAAAGAAACACAACAGCCACTTTCACATCTCCTCCAAAGGGTAGAAATTGAGTGCAATAATGGAATAGTTGATCATTTAGAGTATGTCTAAAGTATCAGATGTTTATCGTCCTTTTCCAGTACAAATGGACCTGCCTCAATGTCAAAGATAAACTAACAATGTGTAGATTTGCAGATGCAGATTTAACTGCAGCATCACTTGCCAGAAAAGAAAGATTTTTTTAGTCATTACTCAAAGCCTAAACATCCTATTAAAAAAAAAAAAAAAAAAAAGCAGTTGGGAGTTTTGAGCTGAGTCACAATCCCGAGGAGAGCGCGCGGCTCCCAGGCGCGAGTACGCTTCGTTCTCGTGTCACTCCCTCACGTTCTGTTCTTCCTTCGTTATTGTTTCCATTAGAACGGAGTCTCACCGCAACGTGAAAGTAAGAAATGTACCACACGACCGGCTTTCACAAACAGCCGCCCCGAAATGAGGCAGTTGTAAATCCAGAATCCATAAACCAGAAGGCTTTTCAGGCCTCATGACATTAGCAGAGAAATGAAAGAACTGAGCAAAATGCAGAAGAAAGTGAAGCATTTCTTCCAGTTATTCTTTTAAAAGAGAGTGGGGATTTTAATGCGAATGCTTTTGTGTCTGTTAAAGCCCAGGAATTTTAAAGAATGACCACAGTGTTTTTAATGATTATGGAGCCATTTGCGTATGGCTAGCGCAACTGTTACTGTAGTAAAAATTCAAAGCCATCTATGTACAATTCGCACATAAAAGCGTGTAGAGAATGATTAGGGCAGGGAGTTGTACAGTGGGCAAGTGTTTATCTTGTCCACATGAGGCCGTGGGTTTGAACCCCAGCTCTTTATGAAGAAAGCAAAAGTAGGCCCGGTATTTAGCTCAGTGGTTCCGGCGCCTGTCTTGGAAGCGCAAGGACCGGGGTTCGATCCTCGGTCACCACATACACTACTGGGTGTGGAGACTCACGTCCAGCAGCAACCAGTACCACATACCACAGTGCCGTGGTGGCTCATGCCAGTAATCCCAGCACTCGGGAGGCAGAGGCAGGAAGATTGCTGTGATGTGGGTTTGAGGCTGAGCTCAGGGCCAGCCTGAACCACAAAGTGAGACCCTGTCTCAAAAAAACCTAAAAAAGAAAAAAAAAAATGAAGGGTTCCTTCTCCCGAGTCTCATCAACATGTGTGATTGATCGGTTTCTTGATGGTGGCCATTGTTTCTGGGATGAGACAGAATCTCAGGATTGTTTTAATTTAGATTTCTCTAAAGATCAATGATAATGAGTACTTTTTCATGTACTTATTTACAGTTTTTACTTCATCAGAGAAGTATCTATTCATATCAAATGCCCATGCCCATTTATAGATTGGGTCTTTAAATTTGGAGAGTCTGATTTTTTTTTTTTTTTTTTTTTATAGTCTAGCTATTTGTCTGGAGCAATAGCTGGTCCTTTGTCCAAGGAATAGCTGGTGAAGTTTTTCCCCTCCTGTGTGTCATCTCTTCACTCTGTGGACAGATTCTTTTGCTGTACCAGTGCTTTTTAACTTTGTGAGCTCCCAGTTGTTGATTCTTTGAAATATATCCTATGTAGTCAGGGTTTTGTTCACAAACTCTTTATGTACACCTACATCTTCAAGGGCTATTCTATCTTCCAGCAGATTGTTTCTGATTGAACAATTAGATTTGTGAGCTATTTCAATTTTATTTTAGTGCATGGTGAGAGATACAGGTCTAGTTTTAATCTCTAGCATGTGGAAAGCCAATTTTCCCAGCACTATTTATTAGACATTATTATTAGGATGTTAGAGAAGCCTAAAGTTTATTATATCTATCAGGCACAGATTCAAAAACTAGAAGTTAATTTGTGTAAAAAAAATAGGTGGATAAATACCCTGAGACCAAAGCTGGGCCAATGATAAGAAACAACTGGTAGTAAGCCAGAAGCAAGAGTCACTAGGAAAAATTCAGCTCCACAAGAACCAATCCAACGTAAACAAAGCAGAGAAGAGGAGGGTACTGTGTTCACAGAGTCAGGTCAGGTGGGCCCTGAGCATCACTTCAATATCATCACACTGCTAACAGGATTTTGATCATGGCAAAATATGTCATGCCAACAAGCATAGCTCATAAGTCAAAGAAAATACTCTGGATGTACTTTGGATTTCTTGGGGTGAGCAAGAATCATCTAATTGGTACTCTGGGAGTTACAAAAGCCTGAGGGGAGAAAACAATTTCCACTCAACATCTTTAAAACTTTGTCAAGATGGACCCTGTCAACTGTGCCCTCCAAATGACATAAAAGCATGCTTCACGATTTGAGGATGAAGAGAAATGCAACCCCGTAAGAGGCCAGGAAAAGGGGGAAAAGTGACTGAGGGAGAACAGAAGATTGGGGTGCACTCTCGTTAATAAGCGTTTACTAAGAGTCCTCGGGACAAAGTAAGGAAGGTCGTACAGCACTATAGAGAGCCCGAGACTAGAAATCAGGCTGAAGAGAATCTTCTTCCCACTTAGAAGATAACATGTGATCAGTAAATGCTCTAACCTCACTGCTTTGGATGAGTCACCCATAAATGTGGAAATAACAATACCGCACAGTACTAATATTGTGGGAAGGTAGACATATACAAAACATAGTATCTGTTTGTCATGAGGGGCAAACAGATAGGACTAACACTTCCTGGAATCCAACATAGAATTTGAAAATAAAACACTGAGAGTACAGATTTATTTCCCCGGAAAACATGAAATAAGAAGTTAATTCAGACCAGGGAGATTAAGTCTTTATCGAAAGATAGCATTTGAGGGCCTGAGATTTGGCTCAATGGTTTCAGCACCTGCCTTGCAAGTGCAAGGTCCTGCGTTCAATCACGAGTAACCACATACAGCAATGCTGGGTGTGGAGACTCACGCCCACAAGCAATCAGTACCACATACCGCAGTCCTGGGAGTGGTGGCTCATGTCTGTAATCCACTTGAAGCAGAGGCAAGAGGATTGCAGTGAGTTGAAGGCTGAGCTCAGGGCCAGTTGAACTACAAAATGAGATCTGGTCTAAAAAAAAAAAAAAAAAAAACCAAAAAACAGCATTCAGTTTGGCCTTTAATTAAGAATAAGAATTTTATCAATTTTATCTCTGTAAACAGAGAGAGAAAAAAAGAACAAGTTTGAAGGCCTGATGTTCTATGTATCATCAAGACTAACACTGTATAGGACTTGTTTCCATGTTTAACCATCTTTTCCAAAGTCCCCTGAAAATCTTTAACATGGACATTTTAAATTTTTTCATAGGCATTATCTGGAGTCATCCTACTGTATATAACAGCACACCAGAAGTTCTATCAAACTAGGACCTGGTACCCACTGATTAATTGCACATATTGATGGTGTTCCGTGTGACTTTTCAACACAGCCACCCAGTACATACTGATCAAAGTGGAGTCTTTTGCATTTTCCTCTCCTCTCATTTCTTTATGTTTGGAGTGTTTGATCTTCATAAAATATATCATAGGCTACTAGGAGCTGGAGTCACTTCCCTGTACTGCAACCACACTAGATCTTTCTCTGCTGTCTCTCTGTACTCATTATCCACCCTCCCTTTATCCACTCTTTGTCTGAGAGAAAACAAGCAGTACCTCCTTTTCTGTTTGGCTTCCCATGGTAATAGAGACAAGGACACTGAGTCTGAGTGGCTTCTTCACATACCAGCCCACCAGTACCAAACTAGAAACTAGACCTGTTGATGTGTTAGTGCTCCTCCCACATTACCAAGTTCCCTCCATAAACACTTGGGAGCTACTGAAATGCCTTCTAACATGGGACTTGGAATGCCAAGCCAAAATTCTTTACTTAATTGGCTTTAGGGCCAAGGATTTAAATAAACAGAGTAGAAAATCCAAGTTTGGCAGTCCATGAAGGATGCACTGAAGAAGACAGTGGCTGAAGTTGGCTCTACAATATTAAGAAACTTCAATATGAAATCCAATGAAAACAGAGTAATGATGCTGTGTGCTTGAGTTTCAAAATATGAACTTTATGAAGTTATCCATGTTACATAAGAAGTGAATAGTTCATAAGAAATAAATCCATGACTGTTAATCACAAGATTAATGTAAGCTTTAGTGCTAGGTAGCTGCTAAAAACAAAGATCCTGTTTGGCTGTGTCACCAGAATATTAATATCCAGAACACGACTGAAGGGCTGTGAGCATGCACAGTGGTACAGCAATCAGCAAGCACATGAGGAGATCTGGGTTGGATCGTCAACACCACCAAAGCAAAACAAAACTACTTGGGAGACTGAGGCAGGAAGATCGCAGGTTCCAGGCCAGCCTAAGCAACTCAGCAAGACTCAGGCTCAAAATAAAATAAAAATAAAAAAGGGATTGGGGTGTAGCTCAATAGGAGAAAACTCCTGCTTTCAATTCCCAGTAATTTAAAGGGAAAAAAAAGAAATTTTTAAAAGGCAGGTACAACATTAGTCACTGTGCTTCTTGTACCATCTTAGGAATCTGTCAATTTCCATTATCAAGCTTTACAAAAGATATAAACAAAACAATTACAATCACTGTCAAGGTCCAAAAAACAAAATACTACATGAGGATTATATTAAGGAAACTGGAAATTTAACAGGATTTAGAGTAGGATGGATATAGATTTCATAGGGCAAACAAGGGTCTGTTGATGGATTGCTCAGAGTTTGGAATTCAAGGATATTTTCACCCAAATTAAGTATCATCACGAAATACTAACTTTGATCCTTTGTATGTACAATCAATAGCTGAGAGGCTGTGCTAAGCATGTTACTATAAACTGCGGTAAGGGAAGCAGGTTTGCTGAGAGGGCTTTGAGGTCTCTAAAATACTTTGAGTCTCGTAGTGCTAGAGATTGAACCTAGGGCCTTAGACAGTCCAGGAAAGGGCTCTACACCTATGCTACACCCTCACGCTGAGTTTATAATTTTATACACACATAAACACACATGATGACATTTTATAAATGTTTAGCAAATAATAATGGCATTTATGTAAGGTGACGCTATTATAGCTCATTTATTCCAAATACACTGTTTTATTTATTTATTCTCAATGCATCAATATGAAACTGTGTTTGACAAATATAGTGAGAAGTAGCAGTATGTATTATGGTGATTTATAAACCACAATTTCTCATTTTTCATAACTTAAATAATTTACATTAATGAGAATTTTGAATAACATTTTATTCCTTCTATATGTTTTATGAATAAGTTGTGATTTTTGAAAGAATTTATCAGCATTAAATTAATACAAGTATCATAACAATGTCAGAGTCATCCTTCAAATCTTCCTACTTGTCATAATTTGTAGGAGCCATAAATTTGAATTTTGATAAAAATTTTTGGAAATAAAATATTTTCTCTTACTCTCTGTTCTGTATTCTACTGTCTTTTCAAAAAATATATACAGGGAATTTGCTAGGAGGCCTTAAGTTTTAACTTTTAAATTTCTTTGTATTTTTACCAAACAAAACCTCAGAGGTATTTTCATTAATGTAATTTTTTCTAAGTTGTTTTCATCTACACCCTTTCTCAAGTTAATGCTTATATGATTTATCACATCTTGAACTGTAAGGAATTTGACTATATAACAAATGCCTATGTATTAGTCATCAGTTTATGTACATGATAAAGATCAATCCTATTATTTACTGTGCTGTTAATTGGAGCCTTTTACAAGCCTGGTATGTCTGCATTTAGAAAATAAGATGATATCACTGTTCAGCATCTAGATTAGCTTTCAGGTATCCATCGAGATATCTTCAAATCAAACTTAATGTGTATCTTATTATGCTCTTATTCTCGGTAAATTGTCAACCAAAGTAGTACATAAACCATATTTTACACATTCCTTCCTCCTTAATTAAAAGTGCAGAACATTTATTAAGCACAGAACAGATACAATTTATTTCTCATTTATAAAAGTAGTATAAATAAAGTAAATTTTAGTGAGCTTATGAAATTGTTGACCAAAAAAAGAGTATTTGTGAAGACATAATTAAAAATACTATGAAATATTTTACAGTCAAGTGAGTAATCACAACTAATTAAAACTATTATTGACAAAATCATCTCCTATTTTTCAATCTCTTTATGTCATGAATTTCTCTTTTTGGTCAAATGAACTCAAAGACAGACTAATATGTAAACCATAGATTTACATGTTGGCCATTTAATGCTGCTGCATCAGCTATAGGAAATGCCTCTTGATTATGGCACCCATTTTTGTATTGTGTCCTGACCTGTACTTTAAACATCCTTACAACACAGCAGAAATTGCTGAAACATGAAAAGGAATTTTTCAGTTGGCTTTGAACAATTGTGGTCAGTTTTTTTTTTTTTTTTAAATGGGCACATTCTGTTCTAGACCTATTTATATTTAGAGAGATTTCTTTTACTGCAGCTCTTCAAAGATTAATTTTATTTATTTTGTTTCATTTGCCAGTGACGCATACTGTAGGACAGGGTCAGACTCAGCAGTTCTAAAATAGGATGGAAACCCTATATCCACGTGGAAGAAAAGCAATTCATACTTCTACACTGAATCTTAATATCTGAAGGAGTTTCATAAAATTTTTCCTCCCGTATGGAACAGGAAACTCAGACTTTGTTCATTTGTTTCTTTGGTTGCTTTGTTGTTTGGTTGGTTGGTTTTGGTTTTGGTTTTGGTTTTGGTTTTAGTTTTTTGTGTGCATCTGGTGCCAGAGCCTGAACTCAGGGCTCACGGACCCCAGGCAAGTGCTCTGCCACTGAATTAATACTCCCAGTGCAGTTTCTTTTCACGAGGAAAGAAACTGAGAGATCAACACCAATGAAATGATAGCCATAACTTAACACTAAGGAGAGTTGCTCTCACTCCTCAGTTTCTCAACTCAACTATTTCCATTTATTATTAAAGTTGCATATTTTAACCTCCCCACCCCCACTACCGGGAATTGAACTTGCACTTGCCAGTAAGGTGGGGCGCCACTGAGCTACCTCCCTGGCCCCAAACTAGTACTCTTCTTATCACCCACTGTTAGAGATTCTAAAGTTAGGTCCATATCTGTTAAGAACCAAGTATAAGGCCAGGTTTTTAGCTTTTAAAAGTCTACAGTTTACTTCATCTATAAAGCGATTTTTTTTAACTAGTGAATATACACAAATCATTTTTTAAGTATCATCTGTCTAGCCAACCACTTGATCATTTTTAAAATTTTCATTTATTAGTAAATGTGCACATACATAATTTTTATGTTCCTTGTGGGAAGTTGGTACATGTATATAACATATCTTGATTCCTTTTTTCATCTTCTTTCCCTTCCTCATTCCTCCACCCATCCTTCGATCCCCTTCCTTTTTTGTTGCTCTCTGTATATGTTTGCAGTACATTGTGTTTGTGTGCCTTGTGTGGAATTGATACATTATGCATAACATATACTAGACTGATTTGAAGTAGAGTATAAATTAGAGAAGGGCAAGATAGGATACGTTCTTAACTTGAGGGTATTAGCTGCCCTGAAGACCAGCCACATTGTAAAGTGCGCAATGATGAGCAAACCGCCCTCAAAGCAGTCAGTGATGGCATGGCCTGAAGCAAACACTATAACAGATTGTGTCAAAATGTTAACATGAATGAGTAAAATTTTAGAAAGTGCAAATCTATAGTGATTTCAAAAGAGTTTTAGAAAAATTAGAGTTGAAAAGTAAAAATGAGTCCCATTTTAGGATCACAAATAATGATTTAAATCTAGTCAAAGAAGCAAACATTCTCCAGGGCATCATAATTAAATTGGAAGATGCCTTTAAAATATTCAATCTGTGTGTGTGTGTGTGTGTGTGTGTGTGTGTTTGTGTGTGTGTGTGTGTGTCACTGGAAACTGAAACCAGGGCTTCATCTGTGCTAGGCAAACACTCTACCACTGAACCATATATTCCCAGACCTTTTAGTTTTTTTTTTATTTTGAGACAGGGTCATGATTAATTGCCCAGGCTGGTCTTGAATTTGCAATCCTCCTGCCTTATATTCCAAAGTAACTGGGATTACAGGTATGCATGACCATGACCTACTCCCCTTATTCTCTGTTCACCAAATCCCTAAACAACATTTGATTCCTCAATGCAGGAACAGAATATCCTTGCCAGAATCAGCTCTTATCAATTAATAAATTGTGAATGTGTTTAGCATAAATCAGTTCAGTTTCTGAAACTTAAAAATCTACATGGAGAACAAAGTCTTATTGATTCATGATACTTGAGTCAGATTTTCAACCTTCCTTCTCCCTTACATTTGTCAACTGCATTTCTAAATAGTCTATGCTTTCTTCTGTTGAAATTTTATTCCTTTATGTGGCAGTGATAGGATGTAGGGCCTTCTGGGCAGTGTGGCAATCATGTAAGCAGATCCCTTATAAACAATGAAAGGCCACCTCTGGAACCTAAGGATTAATTACTGTTCAGGCTGGTTAGGTTATTATAAGCAAGGTTACCCCTCATATCTTGTCTCTTTCATATGTGTATGCTTACTCTTCTGCTTTCTGCCATGAGTTATAACTATACAAGTTCCTCACTGATCAAATGAAGCTGGGAAATGCAGCACCATGGGCCTGGAATTTTCAGCCTCAAGATCTCTGAGCCAAAATAAACCTCTTTTTACAATAAATGTTCTAGCCTCAGATATTCTGTTACAGCAACATAAAACAGTCCACAACAATACACACCAATGAACCATCTAGTACATATCACAAACAGAGTTGTGCTTACATACGTAGAATTTCTAAGAATTTGTTATACATACATAAGTGGGCATAAAGACATTTTTATATTAAAAGATGAGTTACATAGAAACCTAAAACCCTAAAGCATTCATTATGAGACAAATATGTGAAATTATAGACTGTTAAAAAGAAACATATTAAATATTTTCTATGTGTGAAGCACATACAGATAGACAGGACTGTTCTATTTTTAGGAATATCATAATGTATTTGGGAACCAGAGGTAAATAAAGTTAGTTAGTAAATCAGTATACAACAGGAAAGTAGAGAAGGTGTCTAGCAGACTAGGGACAAAGGAACAAAATATACTCAAGCAGACACTACCGGAAAAGAGTAGAAAATAGGAAATAAGAAAATAAGCACCCAGGTAGTAATCAAGAAGGTCCAAAGTATGCTTCTGGAGAAGAAATATTATAGCATAGAGTTTATCAAAAATTCAGCGGGGAAGGTAGGGGTATGGGAAAAAAATGAGAATTAAGTTGTGTCATCTACTGGCACAAATTCTCATTGTTGAGTGCAATTATGATGTGTATGTAATGTACCAATAAAGATTTCAGTTTAAAAAAATTCAGTGGGGGATAAGGCTGGAAAAGTCAGCAGTATTGTATCTTTCCTTTGGTATGAGAAACTGAAGATATAAATGAGTTCTAGAATGTATAATAGATACTGTGAAACTGAAAATATTCAAATGGTAAAGTGGGTTAGGAGTATATAATATGAGGGAAAAACATGATGTTAAAAAAAGAAAACAAAGCTTATGTATATAGAGGGTGGGGTGGGCAGGAAAATGGGAAAAAATGAGAATTAAGTCACAAATTAAGATTTGTTGATTGTGATCATGATGTATATATAAAATGTACCAATAGAATCAATTATTTTTTAAAAGCCACTAAGTATAAAGATCTCCTTTAAATTTTACACAATCCTTTTACTACTAAAGGAAAAATTTTTATGTACATGTGTGTGTACATGCGTGAATTTGTGTATGCATGTGTATAAAATAGTGTTGGTTTCTCAAAATATAAAACAACTAACAGGTTTTAATAGGGACATGGCATGAAAAGGCAACACTTAAAATGATTTATCTAGGGCCAGGGAGTTAGCTCAGTGGTTACGGCGCCTGTCTTACAAGCGCAAGGACCCGGGTTCAATTCCCCGGTAACCACATACCATACTGGGCGTGGAGACTCACCCCAGCAGCAACCGGTACCACATACCACAGTGCCGGGCGTGGTGGCTCACGCCTGTAATCCCAGCACTCGGGAGGCAGAGGCAGGAGGATTGCTGTGATGTGAGTTTGAGGCTGAGCTCAGGGCCAGCCTGAACCACAAAGCGAGACCCTGTCTCAAGAAAAAAAAAAAAAAAAATGATTTATCTAGCTAAGCTAGATTATCTAGATGGAGGAAAGGCTGATAGTAGGGAGATCACTTATAAATTAGGAAAATTAACTCTACTGTGTATTTGTTTTATTAGAGTTAAGCACCTCCTACAGGTTTATTTTTAAAGGCCATATGGTAGTTAAGTCAGCACTCTCAAAGATGCTCACATAATAATTAACTCATCACGTGACTGTGTGAACACAGGTTATAACAAACAAATGTAGTAATTAGGATGTTTGTAATTATTATCAGCAGGAGCATCTCAGTTGCTGCCAAACATGTCAACCAAATTTAGAAAGTGGTAGGGTGTGTATTCTTGAGCTCCCAATTAAAAGGTTTTCCTGGAAGAAGAAAAGCAAAAACACTTTCAAGTTTTCTGCAGAAGGTATCTTATAAAATTTACACTATTATTATGGATCCATGGTAAAGTGCTGAAATCATTATTTAAAAGTTTTCAATAGAAATTCAGGCTTCGTCTCCTATTCAAGGTACTTTTTACAAAAACTAAGGGTGAATGTGGCCTTTTGGCTCCAGATAACCTGGTTCATGAACAGAAAAAAAATATAGAAAAAAAGGAGGAAATTTTGGAGATTAAAATGGGTTTTACTGTTTTTAATCATGACTGTATATGTCAATGATAAATACAGGCTTATTTTTAGGAGAAAAGTCACTTAGAGAGGTTGATATTTTGTAGTGTTGTTCTGTTCTTAGGAAAGATGCTGTCCTCCCTCAATAGATTTCCTAATCATCACAAAATAAGTACAGTGAAGTTTCAAATGGAAACCAGACTGCATCTGGTCCCTGACCAAGTAGGAGACTGAAACGCAAGCTACCCTCTTCATCCGGAGGACAAGAAGCCAAAAGGCACAGTGATCACCTCTGATCTCAGTAAGCTCTGCCTTGAAACAAGCTTTTCCTCCCCAAGTTCTCTTTAAATAGTCAATGATTAGGTGTTTGTGTGCAGCCAAGAAGAGAAAGCCTGGGCGTATTGGGAGACATCAATGAGTCATCTTATAATAACGTGAAGCCATTGCAATGTGCAGAATGATTTAAAAATGAATAAAATCAAACCATGTTGGGTGTTGTACACCTTCAATCCCAGCATTCTGGGAGGCTGAAGCAGGAAGATCACAAATCTGAATCCAGCCTGAACAAATTAGTAAGATTCTGTCTCAAAGAAAAAAAAAAAAGAGGTTGGGGACATAGCTCAGTGGAAAGCCCTGGGCTCAGTTCCCAAGTAATGCAAATAAATAAATGGTTTAACATTGCCAATAGATAGAGCTAATTATGTGCATAGTTTCAGAGAGCCGTCATCTACTTAGATTTGACAAAAACCAAAAGCTCAACACTTTTTTCTCCACAGTACAAATCCGTCCGGCAAACTGAGTTGGCACTTTGTCAGGTTACAACTAATAAATAAAAGTTTTACTTAAGGAGGAAAACCTAGGAGACATTAGATTCCCAAAACATTTTTTAATCCATTTGCTGCTCGGCAAATATTTTCAATACCTACCATTCTAAGTTAAAGGAATGAACAGGAGAATAAAATCAGTAGTCCTATCTCATGAAATTTACATATTAGTAGGGCTGGAAACAATAAACAAATCATGTGTTGGCTGGCAAACAGAACAAGGGGGGAAAACAGACGAAAGATGGCAGAATGGTGATGAGGCAGAGTATGGTTTTCATTGGGGGTTAGTGAAAGCCTGTCACCAAAGAGGCCTTGGAGACAGGAAACACATGAAGGAACGCAAGGCATAAAAAAAAAAAAAAAAAAATCTAAGGTCAGAGTGATTCAGGCAGGGAGAAAAGAAATGCCAAGACCCTAGGGCAGGACAGCCCTTGAGCCATTCCATACACAGCAAAATTGGTCAGAGAGATTGAGATGGGAGTGGAGGCAGGAAGATGGAATAGAGAAGAGCATTTACAAAGGCTAGGGTGGCTGAGTATCAGGAAGATTACATAAAACCTTCCGAGCCAGAATCAGCACTTTAGTATCTGCTATTAGGGGAAAGCAATTTGAAGATTTTGAAAATGAGAATGATGGGCCATTTTAAAAGATTAACTGAGGCAGCTGTGTGGGAAATAAGGGCAGCTGTGTGGTTGGCAGAAGCAGGCACACTGAAGACAATGTGGAAGTTTTTAAACGCCATCTTGACAAGGTGGGTTCCTAAGGAGAGTTGGGAAAGAATATAAGATTTAAAAGGGTTCAGAGACAACGAAAGAACCTGCTATTGCAATCAGTACTTAAATGGGGGGGGGGGGAATCCTGGCTTGAAGAGACGAGAGTGTAGTTGACACAATAAGAAGTGGTTATATTTATGGTATATTTCGTGGACAGATCTGCGAGATTTCTTTGGAGCCTGAGGAACAGAGAATGAAAGATAAAGATAAGGTTTTTAACTTCTGCAACAAAGAGGACTCACCCTGTTCGAGATGAGAATATATTAAGGAGAGAAAGGGAGGGGAAGCGAAAAGAAAAAAGAATCCAAAAAGACGCTAAAGAACCTCAACTTTTAACATCTGGCAAAGAATAAGAGAGAAGGTCGGAGAAGGTGGAGAGGATCCTCCAGAGCGGTCAGAGACAGAAAAATATGGCATCAGAATAACCAGGAAACGAATCCCTCAAGACACAAAGACTGAAAGAGGATAGCCCAGAACTAAGAGAACTGAGAAAAACGAGACTGGATTTGACCCCGTGGTGGGTGCTCACAAAGGTGACAACATATTTTTAGGAAATGATAGTAGAGCATGAACTGGAGGAAGTTGAGTGCACAGGATGTGGGATGAAGGGAGTAATGATTTCTGAATGGAGCTGAGAAATAAAAAAGTATGACGGATTTTTAACATGAGAACATTAAACCCTAGTCTTACGCTGATAGAACTAGTGCACCCATTATAGGTAACACAGAAAGGAAAACACTGTGTGGAGTGCCAGAGAAAGTGAGAGTTGATGGGCTTCGTAATGTTAATGCGGAGAATACCCTCAACTATAAGGAAGTGCCTGTTTATTAAAGTGAGAAAAATGAGCATAGCTTAATAATAGAGTGTGTGCTCAGTATTCGTGAGGTGCTGGATTCAATGCCTAGCACCAGGAAAATAAAGTGCAAATATTAGAAAAGCGGGGAGCCCTGTAAAATGGTTTGTAAGTTCTATAAGGGGAAGGAAGACAAAGAAAGTGGCTAGCTGGGAACCATCCTGTTTGGAAACTGCAAGGTCAAAAGTGACCAGGCCTTCCTGCCTGCAGACAGACTTTGGACTTAACTCTTGTTTTCACCTCTGATAGCAACAAAGACTCAATGGTTCCACACACTCTGATGCCTCAGGCAGAACTGCGGGGGATCTGTCTGACCTCTCAAGGACTACTGCTGACATCTTTCTTTCCCCTAGGAATCTTCATCTACATAACTTCTCTAGGACTATTCTTGGTGTGTCCCCCGCCCTTCCGGCTTTTGAAAATGTAGCTAATAAAAGGTGTGGCTGGCCGGAGTCTGGGTCCTTGCTGCCCAGAGTAGCATGGAGCAGATCCAAACTCAGTTTCTTTAAGTCTCATTTCTGCATAATTATTAATTTTTTTCGCCTAGTGCTGTCGACTCACAGGAGACTAGAACTTAATACAAAAGTTCTAGTTCCGTCCCCTTCCCCTGTTTATCACAGTGGCTGATAAAATCAAAGCCCATGTCTAAAATCCGGCTTGTTTTGTAAAGCAGTGAGACCAGTCACAAGCAGCCTTCGTAAAATTGCTGTCGGCTGCTGAGCAGGGGTCTCTGCAGAAACAGAAGAATCATTATTTTCCTGGAGCCAAAATGACTGTAATTTCGCTTTAGCTTGACCTCAAACATTCAGCCCATTTTCCATCTTAGCCAGCGGTCATCAAGCATTTCTTTAAGACAGTATAAAAATAGTTTTTCCTTTTTGTGAGAAAAAGAGAAAACAGGCAGTTTCCTCACATCAACTCTTGGTTCAGACGACCTGCTTCTCAGAGGCTCCTGTTGTCACAAAGCTTCGTCCCTCCTCCTCCCTCATCTCGCTGCTGGGTCCTTCACTGTTCCTCCCGACTATACTTAAAACCCCATCAGAACATTTCC
>PVIR01033432.1:0-17861 GCA_004026965.1 Petromus typicus
TTTTAGCTTTACAATGTTTGGAAGATCTTCATATTTCTAAGGGGCCTATTCTAGAACTTTATCTACATATTTTCACATCTCCTTTCTTCCCCCATATAATTGCCATAATCACAGAATTTCTTTGTCTGAGTCCCATAGAAGAGTCCTATAGGTGTTTTCTGAGCACTAAGTCACTTAGATGCTTAGGGTATGAAGGTGAGTGACGGTAACTGCTTGTGTTTCCCCTCAGGGTACTTTGGACACAGTTGCTAAAAGCTTAATTACAAAGTAAATGGGGTCCTGAAAGGAAAGGAACCTCTTTCTGTGAGAACTTTTCCCAGGGACTTTTAAGGACTAAAAAATACTCTTAAGAATTCTTTCTTAGGTGGCTTTGATTTTATTTGTCTTTTACAAAACTGAGTATCTTAGTACTTTCTTGTTGGTGGTGCTGATGCCCACTGTTAATGGAGGAAAGGTTTCTTTTGGTGCAGTTAGTAGAAGTTTCAGTCCATGGTCAGCTGGCTGCAGGGCAGGGGCATGGCAGCAGGACATGGTAAAAGTGAAAGAGTTCATGGTGTGGCAAGCAAGAAGCAGCATCCTTCATTCTGCTTTTGCTTTTTATTGCAACCAGGATACAAGCCTGTTGGTTGGTGCTGCTTCCTTCCAGGATGTGTCTTCCATCTTCACCATTTAATCACACCCATAAATGTGCTAAAGCAGTGAATCAACCCATTGTCACACAGCCACGATCCAGTCACTCCCCAAAGTCCCACCTAGAAGTGCATGAGGCTTTGATACAAACCATAACACTGACTGCAATTTAAAATGTTATGTTTTTCATGTAAAGACTTGAATCAATTAGTGAGATTATCCACTGATATGAGAATTGAATTAAAAACTATAATCAGAATATTTTTTAGCTTTCCTTTAATGTGAAAAGAGGCAAAGGGGATTCTTAGGATATTAAGACTAGAGAAAGTAATGCATGACAAAGGAGAGGTTTAAAAAAGAACAAGGCAGAATAGAAGTTTTCTGGGTAGATATGCCCATCTCTGATTTCTTTGCTCTTTGTATGTTTGTTCGTAGTGAACACATGTGAATATTTGTATATTCCTTTGTATTACCCTTGATTATCACACATAAAAACACACTCATATATATACACACATATTTATATATATGTACATATATATACACACATATTTATATATATGTACATATATATACACATATTTGTATATATGTACATATATATACACACATATTTGTATATATGTATATATATATACACACATATTTGTATATATGTATATATATGTTATTAATCTTCCCCATACATTTCACATTTTGGAAAAACAATGAGGTTCATGATTATGGTGTGCAATCTTATTTTTCCACTGTCATTCAAATTGAGCATTTTCCAACTACATTTCCAGTTTGTATAAAAAGTGAGCAATGATTAAAAGAACTTTAGTGGAAAAGATTTTATTAAAGGTGAGTAGGATTTAAAAATGATTGTGGATTGATTGAGACTATAGTTGTGCCTTTTCCAAAGAACTAGGAGGAGAGGGACTTGGAAGGATTGATCTTTAATAGGAAGAGTGGTAGATACATAAGGACTATCTCTAATTTCCATGTGGAGAAAGTTGAGATGGTTGGATGAAAAATAGGAGGAAGAATCAATGAGGTGTGGTGGTAGAATGGCTGTTAGGTTTCTTCCATCAGTTGTGTGCTATTACATACTCATCATGAGTTCTTGCTATGTTTTAGGAACTGTGTTAGGGACTAAATGGCAAACTCTGCCTTTACTGAATGGAGAAATGGACAAAATCCTAATTATATATATCTGAATTTATGAGATCAATAGAGGATATGAGTGAGAGGTTTTTAGGTCATGCCTCAGGGAAAGTTATCTGAGAGAGTCTGGGTTGTTTTAAATACTAAACACATAGTAGTTAATAAATGTCAGTTCTCATTCTTTAGCAATTACATTGTTTAGAAGAAACAACTTATTGCAGAAAAATTTACCTTCTTCCTCATCTATGCCTTCACAAAACTTTTCTCATGTAAGATGACTTAGCATGTTTATTAGTTCCTTCTTTAAAAAAGTTAGATGTTCATATTTACACTTTTAAAATGCAAGACACAGATTAGCTCCAGCTCATTCCTAATGTACTGTGTCTGTGTTCCTGAGCTCCAATATCACATCTGATGACATCAAACTCAGAATAAAAGAAAATTCTCATCTCATAAAGCTGACAAGAAGTTAGGACACTTGACTTTATTATCACTTTCTGAATAACCCGGACACTACAAATGCATACTGCCTTTCTGTTGCCAGTGGTAGGGGCTGGTATATTTTTGGTTCTTTTTTTATTTAATTGAAATCTTTATTGGTACATTACATATCCACATCATGATTGCACTCCACAGTGGGGATTTGTACCAGTATAAGACACAACTTAATTCTCATTTTTTCCCATAGCTCTACCCACCCTACCACCCCTTATATACATAAATTTGTTTCCTTTCTTTTTGTTATAATCTCATTATTTTTCCCCCTTCACCCTATTTCTCCTTGAGTATTTTCTATTTTACAATATAACATACAATTCTAGAACTCACTTATGTCTTTATTTTCTCATACCAGAGAAAAGATGTGATATTTACATATCTGTGACAGACCTATTTATTTCACTTATGAGGATATCCTCAAGGTGTGTCCATTGAAGTACAAATGATTCAAACTTATCATTTTTTATGGCAGAGTAATACTCCATTCTGTACAAGAACCACAGCTTTATTACCCAGTCTCCAGTTGATGGACATTTGGGCTGTTGCCAAGATTTTTGATTCTTTTCTATTCCTTCAAATTATTGATTAGTTTTATCCTCCCTCTCAGATGAAACTCACCTGAAAACCTGTGTTATTCAGCTTTCCTTCACTGTGATAAAATACGTGAGAAAACAAACTTATAGAAAGAAACGGGTTTTTTCGGCTCTCAGTCTCAGAGATTCCAATCATGGTTAATAGACTCTGCTGTTTCTGGGAAGAAACAACACGGTGTGGAGAGAGCGTGTGGGGAGGCAACGCTCCCTTGTGATGGAAAGGCAGAAGAGAACGGATCCGGGTCCAGTCTACCTTGTATAGCCACATCCCCAGTGACCTAACTCCTTCAATTGGGCCCCATCTCCTAAACTTCTTCCCTCCACTTCCCCAAAGTCCATGAACCGATAAAATCATTAATGGATTGATCCACGGATGAGATAGAAGCCTTCGTGACTTAATCATCTCTCAAATGCTCCACCTCCGCATATTGCTGCCCCGAGACTAAGCCTTCAAAACATAAGTTTTGGTGGACATTGGGTCCAAACCATGCAAAGTAACAGTCTTATTTGTCAATATGAATTTTCAATTAATCAGCAAGACAGGCTTTGCTACAGGAATGTTGTCTTTTCTCAAGATGTTTGAAATTAACATGTATTATATTATTTGTTCTATATGAAGTCTGTATTGCATTGGGAAAGAGGGCTGGTTTCTAGATGAGCTTTGCAAAAAAGATTAATTCAGTGTTAAAATTTAACAATTGGGAGCTTCATCCGAATAGTTCAAAGAAGGTTTAAGCAGATTAGCCACATCCTTGACTTCCTTCTTTGGTCTAGTTCTTTTCACCATTCACCCTCTCCGTACATTGCTGCTCCCTAAGTATTGCTGAGGTGACTTACTATTAAACTGACAACTTTCTCCTTCCTTCATTTTTTTGTCTACTAAGATGTGAACCCAGGGTTTCATATTCGACTACATTCCTGGTCTGTTTTATTTTTAATTTTGGGACAGAGTTTGGTTAAGTTGGCTAAGTTATCCAGGCTGGGTTTAAATTTGGGATGCTCTTGCCTCAGGTCCAAGACTGGTGGGAATGCTGGAGTGTGTCACCGTGCACCAACTGAACTGGTAATTTTTGAGCAAGCATATGCCTTTCCTTTTCAATGGTGAGATGTTCACAGAGACCTTCATTTGTTTATTTCGGGTTGCTGTCAGTCAGTGAGTAGGTGTATGGACATCAAATTGGGAAGAGCAGCTTGATTTTCATTTGTCTAATGGTGTAATACTTAGCACAGGGAAGAAGAATAATGCTACACAAGGAAGAAGAATAATGCTTCTTAATCAAAATAATGCACATTTTGATTTTGTTGGATGTTTGAAGCCAAAACCATAATACAGTTGGTAATAAAGATTGTGGGTGGTTTCTGTTCACATTAAATGCAGATATCCAAAAAGTTGAAACCTTGTAGTCTGGTGTTCTTGTGACTTATTGTAATTTGGTGAAAGCAGTTCCTGTGCTTGGTTGGGGAAGTGTGAGTTTAAGGATCTCAGAGGTGTCAGATGTACTTCTGGAACATGGTGATGGGCTGACTTGTGCCTTTTCCACACTCCTTTGGTGAAGTCCAAAGGTCCAGTATCTCAGATTGTGATAGTATTTAGAGATAAGTATTTAGAGATAAGATTTTTAGAGATAAAGATACTTGAAGGTAATGAAATTAAAGTGAGACTATTAGTGTGACTCCTACATCAAACCTGGTAAGACCTTGACTTTAAACTCTAGTTTTATTTAAACCACCCAGTCTGCGGTCTTCTGTCATGTCAGCCAGAGCAAACGAATACAGCTTTCCAGGTGAGATCACAATGTCCACAGGGATATGACATATACAAACAAGAACCCAAGTCTACAGGTGAGGGGAGTAGTGAGATAAAAGGAGGAAAAAGAAGTTTGGGGAGTTAAAGAAAGTAGGTCGGAGAAATGAGATTGGCATTGACGACAAGCAAGCAAAGTGCTGAACCTGCTGGAGTTGTGGAGTAATGAGAAGGGTTCAGAGGGGGCAAGGGAGCAGGCAAGAAGGCACCGCAATGAAGGCTGGTTGTTGCCAAGTGGGCTATAGCCTCTCTCCTCCCTGCTGTCTTCATCTTCCCTGGCTGAGAACACTCCCACTCAGATCTATCAATGCTTATCTGATTTACAAGTCTCTAGGAGGGTAAAGAAAGTCTCATTAGGATTTCTGAGAACAGTGAAAAGTGACATCAAACAGGAAAGGATTGGACCCAAGAACAGAAGTAGTAGTATAGAAGCTCAGAGACACTAGATTTAGATCAAAGGTCTTCAGGATTACCTTTGAAATATACTCACAAGAAAATGGATATTTTTACTACGTAACGAGTGATCAATAGAATATTAAATAAGTTATAGGCTATATTTCTAGGTAGATAGGAGATATATGGTCCAGAGAGGTAGAGTACTGACCTGAGGGATCTTTGACCAAAGATGTCCACATCTTTGGACTTCAGATTCTCCGTCATAAAGAAATGAGGCTGCATTGCATCGCAGGTCTTATGCTCTAAGATGTCTCTTTTCCTTTCTTTGTGGTACTTGGGATTGATCCTAAGGATGATTTACTGCTGAGCTACATCTGCAGTCCTTTTTATTGTTTGTTTCAAGACAAGGTATCACTCACTTCCCCAGGCTGGCTTCCAACTTTTGGTTCACCTGCCGCAGCCTTCTCAGCTGAAATGACAGGTGTGCACCACAACTCCTGCTTTAAATATTTTTAACTTTAAAGAATTAATGGAATACATTTGGATGAGAAGAAGAAGGAGAGTCTGGCTAGAATGCACAGGCAATTTACGAAAATATAAGTGAGTAAGGAGAGTATAATCCCAAGTTAGGTTAACTGGGCTGATGACAGAGCATCCTAGAGTGAGAGGGCAGGAGAGAAAGGAAGGTGAGTGTGGCTTCAAAGCTGAAAAGGAAAGCGAAGCATGGTCATTGTTGCAGATATATAAAAATGCATGGGGAAGAATGGTGGTAGAAGTCACCCAGCAGTGGATGTAGTGAGAGGCAGAGAGAGGAAGCCAAGTAACTGAAAGGCAAATGCAATGTGTCCAGCATCGTATAGTTGAATCGGGTTATTTGTTTTCTCCTAGATCCCTGAGTATGACACATGATGGTAGAGTGAGTCTCCAGGACACACCAGTCTTTGCAATTACGTGCTTATGATTCTCAACATGAGTCAAATATAAAAAATCACACAAATGTATACTTCTTAAAGAAAATCACAGTTTTGTTCTGTCAGAAGAAGTATCAATCTATTTATCCTAGGAACTTATTTAAGAGTAGGGAAATATTTTTAAAGAAAAAATATATGAAAATTATGCTATTTTGTTGTTCACTCTCTTTAAAGCAAATGATAGAAAAGAGTGGAAGTAAATGAGATATTCTTGCTGTCCTTTCCTGATGGTATTTCATTAAAATTGGAGAGGTTTATTAGGAAAAAAAAGAAAGAAAATAGGAATATGTTTATCAGTAATCATATGACAATGTGGGAAGGATTATCATACAGTGGTGCTCAAATTCTGGAGAGGTCTTAGTTTTACTAAAGCTGGTAGACTTTAACAATGTCTCTATGAAGATGATAATTATTTATTTTGAATGTGATCTAGACATGTGGTTGTTGCAGAGTTATTAACAAAAAAAAAGAAGATGAGAAAAGATAGGAAACAGTTATTAGATATCTACTAGGTGATGACAGTTAGGAAATTTACAGAAATTCTGTTAAATGACCTTTATGAACACTCTGGCACTTTTAACATTTGCTTTACGAGTGAAAAGCTGAGATTTGGAGAGACCTTTAGTTTTCCTAAATCCCTCAGCTAGATGGAGGCAGAAGCAAGATTTTAATATGTGTCAATAGTCTTTTCACCTTATCATGTAGTTACAATTAAATGAGATAAATAAATTGCAAGTGAAAGAGGGAGTGAGGAGACGTGGTTTTGTTGCCTCCTGGAAATGAGAGTGTGACTCAGACATTTTGGATGGCAAAATGTAGTGACGGTAGCAGGAAGGCTAATACAGTTTCAGTTATTGGATGCAGGAGATTTTAACTCATTAACAAAGGTCACACTCTCTGCTCAAACCTGGCGTAAGTGTTTCTTTGAGTTGGTATCTGGGCACATGAGCAATGAGACCTTACTGGATGATTTTCATAGTAAACCAAGTATAGCAGAGACTCATTTGCTGAGATTATATCACACACACAGACACACACAAACATATAGCACACAGAAATGAATCAGGAACTCAGCAATATTCTGTAAACTCTCAAATGAATGTTACAACAGCAAAAAATAAATCTGATGCACCACCATTTTTATTCTGTTCGACATGATCTCAAGCTCCCACTTGAAATCTATCAATGTTTATCTGATTTACAAGTCCTTAGGAGGGTAGAAGAAACTCTCATGAGGATTCTTGGGAACAGGGAAAGTGACATCTGACAGGAAGGGATTAGACCACAAATAGCAAATGAGTGTAGAAGCTCAAAGCTACCAGATTTTGACCAGAGACCTTCAGGATTACCTTTGAAATATTCCCAAACAAGATGGTGGACATTTTTATAATGGAACACGAGTGATCTACAGGGTATTAAACTATTTTTTTGAGACAGGGTCTCACTTTGTAGTTCAGGCTGGCCCTGAGCTCAGCCTCAAACTCACATCACAGCAATCCTCCTGCCTCTGCCTCCTGAGTGCTGGGATTACAGGTGTGAGCCACCACGCCCGGCACTGTGGTGTGTGGTACTGGTTGCTGCTGGGCGTGAGTCTCCACACCCAGTATGGTATGTGGTTACCGGGGAATCAAACCTGGGCCCTTGCACTTGCAAGACAGGCACTGGAACCGCTGAGCTAACTCCCCAGACCAACAGGGTATTAAACTAATTTCAGGCTACTTTTCTAAGTTGAGTGGAGGTATATGGTATATGTACAGCATAGTCAGTTATCCAAAATAGCTGACTTGAAAACATATCACTACCTAATAGGGACAGGAACTCAAGTATCTGAGAAACTTGGCAATGTAATGCGATGAATGTTCAGAGCATCTGTGATGATATAGTACATTATTATTTAATTAAAACTCCAGTCTCCAACTGCAACTTTCACTGCTCTTAGGGTAGGAGGCTCATGCTTAGGATTCTACTATTGGCTTTAAAATGAGAAAGAAGGAATTTCACCATTCCAGGGATCAATCATACCCCCTGGCTGTGTCAGGAATGTGGGAAAATTAGTTGTCTTGGTCTCTTTCCATCATTAGGACACCTTAGACCACACCCACAATTTACAGGAGGAAGGAGCTAATCTTTAGCTCACAGTTCCTTGGAATTCAGTCCAGGGTCTGCTGGCTATAAGTAGAAATGTCATGGAGAAAAGGCACAGTGGAGCAAAGCTGCTCAGTTGACAGTACCTAGGAAGCAGAGGAGGAGAACAGGGCCAAAGAGAAAGGGTTCAGAGACCAGACATAGACCCCCAAAGACACACTTCCATGGCTCATCAGATATACACAGAAGTGTGTTCTACTAATCCCTTGGGTTAATTTCAAAGCTAAACAAGTTGACAATCCACTCAACCTGCCACATTAATATTTCTTCCAATTCTCAACTTTTTCACCTGTAAAATGAAGAATATAATAAAATTCAGGGCTCAGCGTTTTGGTGAGAATCAAGTGAGATGATTTCTGTGAATTTATCCCTCTAGTGCCCACATTACTCGCTGTCATTGCAGTGTGGCATTGTAGAAATGAGAAAACATCTCCCAGTCTGGGCTTCCCTTGTTTTGATCTCAAACCAGCTCATCTTGGAAAAGGCAGCCCTTGCCCATAACCTGCTTGGAGAGGTCCAACAACGTGCACAGTCTTTCTTAAAGTGGACACCCCAGTGAATCTCCAAGTTCACACTCTCCTCATCCCAGGTCCTGCTTGAGATGGTTATAACTGTTTTTAAAATTACTATGAAAGTGTGTGTTAAGTAATCGTGCTGAGAGTCTTTTGTTTTACTTTCTTATTTTCCTCTGATTTCAATTGTGCTAAATGTGTCAGAATGTCTGATAAAAATGCAAAAGAAGCCCGGAACACAAAGGAGAAAAAATAAAAGGAAAGAGCTGAGATGATTTGCAAAATAGACCAAGAGTCTCAGAATGAGGGAGCCAAATGTGCTGTTTCATAATAGACATTTTAAATGCTATGTCAATATATTCTTTTCTCTCCTGGTAAGAGGAATGCTGACCGAAGTTTAGCAAAGCCATTAAAGGCCTTCTCAGAAGTTACAAACGCAAACTTAAGAAAGAGAAGTTTTGTTGCTTGTGTGCTGGTGATGACCTTCTGTTGTCAAAGGGGCAGAAGATTTCTTGCTGCTTCTATATTCTTTATTTAAGAGAATCTCACTACTCTATAGGAGGGAGAAATCAGAATTCCTAGTCATATCTATGCATCTCAATAAAATCTTGGCAGGTACTATAAGGATGCTCACCTAAATAGCCTGTGTTTGTGTTTGACAGAATTTTCATGAGCTCATGGCACTTTGAGGAAGCTTATGGAAGTCAGAGTGATATTTTCAATGCATCAAGTAAAAAAATGCTGATAGAAGAAAATTAATTGTCTAAAAATCAAAACAAAATATAAAAGAATTTTGGAAGTAGCAGTATTTGTGCTTTTTTATTCACACATTAAATAGCAGCATAGTCTAGCAGCAAGTCTAGCAACATGTGAATAACAAAGATAAGTGTAAATTATATTTTTAGAGTTGTAGACAATCATGGTAGAATATGCGGACACTATGAATTTCTATAGTAAACCAGTATTCGGATATGGCTAATACAACTATGGCTGGTTGCCAATATTTATATTTTAAGGAAAGCTTTTCTCATTGCTGCGTACAATACCCATTGCATTTGACTTATAGCAAGATTTAATATGGTGCATGTTTCAAGAAGATTCAGTTCATGGTCGGTTGGCTCCAAAGCAGGAAGGTCATGGTAGAAACGTGTTGTACAGAAAAGCTGCGTAGTTCATGGCAGTTGGGAAGAGGGCAGGGTAGCAGTGTCAGAGAGAAAGGGGCCAGGGACAAGGCTATATCTAGCCCTGAAGGTTGGGACTTACTCATATGCTCTTGAAATGTGCTTTATTAATCCTGTGGGTAGCTCCCAAACCAAACATCTTGACACAGTGAAACTTATTAGCACATTTGCCATAGACCCTGTATCCAAATACCATTATATTGGGGAAAAAATTTCAATTTATACATTTGGGAATGTAAGTTTATAACTATGTTACTCTGCATAATGACATTAATGGTACTTTCAAAAGCTTCTGTTGTTTCTTTAGGTTACTTATCATTCCTACCATAAATAATAGATATACTTCTGCTGGCCCATGTTAATACAAAAATTGACCTTAAGATATCTTCTGAAGGGTGGGAATTTAGCTCAGTGGTTCCAGCATCTGCCTTGCAAGCACAAGGTCCCAACTTCCATCCCTGGTAACCACATACCACAGTGCCAGGTGTGGTGACTCACACCCACCAACAATCAGCACTACATATGACAGTTCGGGGCATGGTGGCTCATACCTGTAGTCCCAGGACTCCGTAGGCAGAGGCAAGAGTGTTGCTGTGAGTTCGAGGCTTGCTTATGCTAGATAGTGAGCTCAGGGCCAGCCTGAACTAAAAGCAAGGCCCTATTGAGAGAGAGAGAGAGAGAGAGAGAGAGAGACAGAGACAGAGACAGAGACAGAGAGACAGAGAGAGACAGAGATCTTTCGAGGTATAAGGTATCAGTTTCTTTGTTTATTTACTCATTTTTTATTTTTTTAGTACCATCTCCTTGGAATTACTTAATTTTGAAATGTAAATTCATGAGTGTTACTTTTACATGTCATGGACAAATTTGAGACCATGATGAAACCTTTAAACACATTTTCACTGATCATAGATTTACACTAGACCAAGTTCTCAGTAAATAAATCTGGGATATAGAGAAATAGATGTGTCCTCAGACATACTCTGTAAATGTAAACTGAGAGTTAACATGGGTTGAGAACAAATCAGTTGAATTTAATATTCTTGGCAAGTGCTAGAGTGCAGCTCTACGCTTCTGATTAAGCAACTGTTTTCGGTAGGATGTATATCAGGAAACCCAAGGCACAAATGACAGGCTCATGTTTCAGGCTTGGAGGGCCACTTGGGTCATGTAGCTCTACCCTTGTTCCCACGATGCTTCTGAATCTTGAAGAGTGTCTGCCAGCCTCCTCTTCATGGTGTGAAGGGAAGACACGCTAAGTGTGGGTACTTCTCCACCTCCACGATTCTGCCTCACTCAGCTGAATTTCAGCTGCAACAGGAATAACCAGGTGTAACCTGCTGTGTTGCTGCTAGTTTTTCGTGGTACTGAAAACTGAACCCAGGGCCTTGTCATTAAGTTACACCCTAAGGCCCTTTTTAAAATTCGTTTTCATCTTTACACAGGTTCTTGCTAAGTCTTCGTGTGGCTCAGTCTAGGCTTCAACTTGTAGGCCTCCGACTTAGCCTCCAGGGTCCTGAATTCAGATTTTGTGGTGCATATACTACCACGCTCAGCGGCATCCAGTTTGTGGGTCCCAAAGTATGTACAATTTTGGGTGGAGATACATTCTTCAGGGAAATTAAGAAAATATTATACATAACAAGACATAAAAATCATTTGAATGACAAGATAAAAATGACAATAAAATTCAAGGTTTAAAAAAGCTGAAAATAATATTTTAAAAATTCCCTCCCGAGCATGTTCATTCCTAAAATACTTTGCCCTACATTTTTTGCTTTTTGATTGACTCATTATGTAATAATAGTTTTATAGTGTTGTGTTCTCTGGAGAATATAGAAAGATAATCCAATCTTTCCTCCATTTATCATTGATTAGAATCATTTCTGTTTTTTTAATTGATTAGAAAAGAATCTTTTGGCTTCAAAACTTATTACCGGTTATATACATTTTTAGGATTTTATCCTCATTTTTTTAACTATAGATTTTAAAATTTAAAGAATTTTCCATAAACTTAGTATTATTTCACAAGTTTCTCTTGCTTCATTTTTTTTTAAATTTTTTAAATTTTTTTTTAGACAGGGTTTCCCTTTGTAGTTCAGGCTGGCCCTGATCTCAGCCTCAAACTCACATCACAGCAATCCTCCTGCCTCTGCCTCTGAGTGCTGGGGTTACAGGCGTGAGCCACCATGCCCAGCACTGTGGTATGTGGTGCTGATTGCTGCTGGGGCGTGAGTCTCCATGCCCAGTATTGTATGTGGTTACCAGGGATTGAACCCGGTCCTTGAGCTTGCAAGACAGGCGCCGGAACCACTGAGCCAAATCTCTGGCTCTCTTGCTTCATTTTCTGTAGATTTCCAGTGGTGTGAAATCTGTATTGTAATTTGACCTTTGGGCCTGGACCATCACATGATGCTGCTGAGTGAATTCACTAGTCCACTGAAAATACCGTATTACTGTGAGTTATTGATATCCTTGAAAAGCTGATATAAATATACTGATATAAAGGAAGAGGCTGCAAACAATGTAAATATCTCCCATTAATTACAAAACAAGTATGTCCCTCCCTAGGTATACCTTCTCTCAGGGTCATAGGTCCCAGTTTATTCTTATGTTGTTGTCACTCTGCTTTCCTCCATCCTAGTCTACTCTAATGGCTGCTTCCACATGGCGGCGCCATCTTTGTATCTCCTTCAGGAAAATTCCTTACAGAACAGACTCGAGGGAGCAAGGCCTAGATAGAGGGAAGATAAAGTTTTTCCATATCACCTCTGATCATCAAGAGACCCTAATGGGACAAATATCTCAGAACACACGTGCCTAAGTTCAGCTGAGAAAGAACCCTTCGAATACTTTGGATTGTATATTTGTTCACAAATGAAAATTATTCAAGGCCATAGACACATAGTTCTATGATTTGAAGATCTTTTCTACAATTTATATTGAAATTTAATTGCCATTGTAGCAGTACTAAGATTTGGGAACTTAAAGGGGCAATTAGATCATGACTCGTTTGCTTCATGAGTAGATTTATTCCAACAATGGGTTGTTATCCCAGGAGTGAGTTTCTGATAAACAGAAGGAGTTTTGCCCAATTTTGCTCACCATCTTGCGCATGCTCCCTTGGCCTTCCGTCATAGAATGATGCCAGATGCTACTACTTGGATTCTCTGTCTCCAGAGCAGCAAGTCAAATAAACGCCTGTTGTTTATAAATAACTCAACCTGTAGCATTTTGTCATAGGGACGGAAAACATAAACTAAAATGTGCATGACATGTTATGACTATAGTGTTCTCAACCTGGAAATGTAAATAAAACTGCATGTTAATTTCAACCACAAATCTCTTAAAACTTCACAAAGTATTTTAAATGTAATTTACATAATGTTCCTGTGTATGTCCCAAGATAATTGACTGAAAAATATATGCTTTAGTAGGTGGCTGAGTTCTCCTGTTTTATGAATTTGTTGGTTACAAGCCATTGAAACATGCATCCAAGTCCAACAAAGACTATCACTTTGGTTTTAGTACAGGTCTGTGGTTCCTGTTTTCAGTGGTCAGGAACCAAAGCTACTTTTCCATAAAAAAGTCACTCTTAGCTCATACAATGAAAACTACATTTTCAAGTGTATGAATTCTTATTTGATGACCTATAAAAGAACTCTCATTTTCATCCAAGAGAAATTTGCTGAGAGGTATAAACTATCTGCCTCTTTCAGACCTATGGAAAGTATAAGATTTCTGTGTTTGACTTTACATTTTGGGGAGATCCAGTTTGGAGAGGTCTAGTTTGCTCATTTGTTAATGAAAATACCCTCCCCCTACAGATGTTTTCTTTCTTTTTTCTGAGACAAAGTCTCGCTTGTGTAGTTCAGGGTGACCCTGAACTCAGCCTTGAACTCACAGCAATCCTCCTGCCTCTGCCTCCCAAGTGCTAGGATTACGCCACGCCCAACACTGAGAAATGTGGTTCAGATTGCTGGTGCATGTGAGTCACCATGCCTAGCATTGCCCGGGCCCTTGTACTTGCAAGGCAGGTACCAGAACCACTGAGCTAAACTCCCAGCCTCACAGATATTTTCTTTATAGTCCTGAGAAATAAGCCTAGGGCCTTGTGTACACTAGAAAAATATTCTACCACTTTTAAATAAATTGAAAATAAATATTTTCAAGTACTCATTTGAGGAATACTCTATGTTTAATCAAAAATTCCTATATTTTAGACATTACCAATAAAAAGACTAGATCTGTGTTTTATTTTTAAGGAACCTGAAGAATATTTGTTCTTTCCTTCTAAGTAGTAATGAAAAATCATAAAGTTTCATGGGAGAAATGTCTTTCTTCATGCATAGGAGGGTGGAAAATGGGTGGTGAGGTAGTATTAAGTCTATGGTAGCTTTCATTGTTTATGACAGTTGTAGTAGTGGATTTTCAAGTTTGACGTACTAAGTCCACTAGTGAATTTTATAATTATTCAGGCACAAAATTTAAGTTTTGAAAGTGTTAATTAGTGGGGCAGAGTATTATCCTCTTCAAAAGGCAAGACAATTGTTTAAGTCATATGGGGTTTACAGTGAGCACAAACATGCCCTGTGGTCCAAAGGGAAAGGCACAAGTGTGAGTAGCCTCTCTCTGCCTGAGGCTCCCTGAAATCTCTCCTGGGTTCATCACCCCTCTAGCCTATTGATGAGTGTAGAGAAGCTCAGTAACACATTTGTGGAGGGCTGACAAATAGAGGTTTTAGGAGGCTAATGACTGCAATAGCTCTTTTAGACATGAATGATTCACGATGTTCCTGTGAAAGAAATAGCAATATTACCTCTGTGCTCTCTCAGGTGATGCACTGGGATAAACAGAAACATGAGCATCTTATCTTCCTTTGGTGTTCTGCCGTGGGTACAGTGGTAATACTGATGTTGCAACAGTAGGAATCACTCATTTTCTTTTGGAAGAAGAGACCCTCAGCTGTTCTTCCTTCTTAAAAGGGAGATTGCTCTCCACCACTTTGCCTTCTCGGGGTTTGAGTCACTTTTTCAGCTGGATTAGCCAGACACAGTGTTTCTTCTTCAAAGGAATAAAAATGTCCTTTTGATTTGAGATTGTGTAATGGACTGTAATAACTCAGGGAATGTTTGCAAAGGCAAAGTTAAGTTGCTGGCTTAAATATAGCTTAAATTATTAAGATGTTCTCTACCAATTAACTATGAAAAAATATTTTGAGAATAATTTTGGAAGTTGTTAATGTGGTGTGTAAATGTTGAAAGCTCATTATAAAATGTTCTACAAAATGTCCTCAAATTATTTTTAGGAAAAAAAAAACTATACTATAAAATTGAGCTGGAAGATCCCAAATTCTACATTTTCCTCCTAATGTGAATTTTTAGTTCAGATAGATCTTTGCACCCTGTCAAAAGGATGTAGAAATATTAAACAAGGAATGGCATATTTCAGATGGTCCTGTTCCCTGAACCTCAAAAATGTCACTAGTCTTATTCTCAGAAGCACCTCTGGTTTTATATTCTAATTCTTGAGGCCTTGAAATCCACATATGCCCTTTCACATTATTTTGCCACCTGGGGCCTGGAGCTCAGTCAGCAAGATAAGGAAGGAATGCTCTTCCGAGAACTAGTGCTCCATGTGCTGCCACCCACAGCCTCATGCACGTCTGTTAAAGCTAGTAGAATGTCAGAGGCTCTGCTGTGATGAAAGGGTTTAAATGTGACTTGTCAGGCCGCTCACATCTTAGCTATAATATTCACCCATGCATGTCTCTGAGCTTAGGCCTTGCAGACACAAAGCTGTGCATCACACCCAACACCTTTTGTTATGTTGCACATTTTCAAAATGACAGAAGGAAATGGATGAAGGGCTAGGCGGTAGGTGAGGAGTGATCATCTCTGGATAAGGGCCAGTTTTTGTTGTATTTCTTTTGCATCATAAAGTTTACACCAATGCATATATATATATATATGTATATATATATATATATACATATATATATATATATGTAAACATCAACACAACTTAGTTTCCTAAGTGGAATTGGGGCTGTGGTGATTGGCAAGGCCGGTAATAGAGTCAAGGCATGGAAGGCGTAAGTGCAGAGTGCATCTTGCTCCGTGATGGACACAAATTGTTTGGTGTGTGTATTGATTTTAGGTTTAAAATATGCTGGAGGGAGGAGTGGCAAGTTGAATCGGCTCCAAGTACAAAGGACCAAATGACTAGAAATACAGTCTCCTTAGACCAACGAGGAAAAGCACGGAGCATCATCATGTATAACATACATTTAATATCCTCCATCTCTCTTTTCTCTCCACTACCACTGGGGGCTTCTCAGGTTCTTTCGCTTTACTGTTGTTTCACTTTTACACTAAGCCTCTGATACTTGTATTTGGTATTTATTTAGACAGCATTTTATGGGCTAAATATGTTTTGGTCAGGAAATGGGAGAGGGAAATAATTTTTTTTAAGGTTTTTTGAGACATAGACTCGCTTTGTGATTCAGGCTGGCCCCAAGCTCAGCCTCCAACTCACATCACAGCAATCCTCCTGCCTCTGCCTCCCGAGTGCTGGGATTACAGTCATGAGCCACCACGCCCGGCACTGTGGTATGTGGTACTGGTTGCTGCTGGGGTGAGTCTCCACGCCCAGTGTTGTATGTGGTTACCGGGGATCGAACCCAGGTCCTTGGACAGGCGCCGGAACCACTGAGCTGTATCCCTGGACTGGAAATAATTTTTTTTAGGTGTCAAAAGTTGACACAGAAGAATTTTATCTTGGGAGAGTCTAGAAAGTGTGCTACAGCTTAAGGGTAAACTAAGGAGGTTGTGAGATGTGAGAGAGAAGCAGACAAAGGAATAGCAAAACTGAGAAGCGACTTCTCTTTTCAGTACTGTCCTGCTTTCTTTATGTTTTTGAATTTGGGGAAATTCCTTCAACTTTTGCCTGTGGTCTAGTCCTTATGCTGCTCTCTGGCTGATCAAAATCTCATAATACCACAGTGTGGAAGTTGCTCATCCTTTCATGTTTCCCTTACTTTCTTTCCTCTGATATATACATTGAGTTCACAGTATAGCAAGTGTCAGAGCACTGCAAAGCTTGAGTGTCATGAATTTTGGCTCCTTCATATGGCTAATGATTTAGAACAAATATTTTGAATAAATCGTTAGAGTCTTTAACACCACCTGCCAAACTAGACTACCACCAACCGCCAGCTGTGTGTGTGTGTGTGTGTGTGTGTGTGTGTGTGTGTGTGTACTTGCAGGGTCACCTTCTAGCTCCCAAAGAGTATTTGATGGAAGTTCAGAGACTCAAAGGTGTGACCAGGTGCATTGCAAGTGAGTGTAATAGCCCTGGGGAAGAGGAACTGAAATTTCTGCAGTTACAGTCTAGATTCATACAGGTGTGATGGACAGATTGAAGGCAGGGTGTGAGGAAGAGGGCCAAGGACCCTGACCATGGCCAAGCTAAAGCAAGAAAAGCCCAAAACTTGAAGGAGGAGGCTTACCATCCCAGACACTCCTATTCTATCTGTTCCCCAACCTATGTTCAAAGGAACGTGTGGGAAGTCCTTGCCCAGGTCATGATCAGAAAGACTTGTGGATGTGGTAAGGCATCTTCAGGAGGAAAGGGCAGCCTGGCAGCAACCGGGAGCTCTGGAGTGACAGCCCAACACAGTGGATCACAGGGAGCAGGGCCGTGGTGTGCGTCTCAAAGATGCGAATGGTAAATGCATGTTCAGCATTTAATAAATGCTCACACAAATCAAATTGCGACCAGAGAAAGATCTGTCAGCTATTCTTTTATCTTGTTGCTATTATGCTATTTCTTCCTGTTACTTTAGTTCTTATCTACTTGTGTGTTCCACTAATTTTCAAGTGGTTTATAGTAAAGTAGATTTGGTCTTGTTCTTGTTTTTAAGCAAACTGTTTATCAGCACATATTTTAAAAGGGTTACATTAAACCTGGAGTGGGTTGAACAA
>PVIR01033433.1:0-17889 GCA_004026965.1 Petromus typicus
GTAATGTAATCTTTATGAACAGCAAACATAAAAATAAAACCTGAGAAAAAAGTGTGCTCGCAGAAATCTCAGAATTTTAATAAAATCCCTCCCTATATTACTCATATAAGAAATTAAAATAAAATTTTCCTGAATAGCCAATGTATCCAAAGAGACACATCTACTTTTCACATTAAAGTAGCTTTCTCCAAAGTCAGTGTGAGTTTTGTTACATGAACCCAGGTATAGGTTTCAAAAACATAGGTCTTTTGCGTCCGGGGATTTGGCTCATTGGTTCCAGTGCCTGTCTTGCAAGCTCAAGGACCCGGGTTTGATCCCCGGTAGCCGCATACCATACTGGGCCTGGAGACTCACCCCCAGCAGCAATCAGCACCACATACCACAGTGCCGGGCGTGGTGGCTCACACCTGTAATCTCAGCACTTGGGAGGCAGAGGCAGGAGGATTGCTGTGATGTGAGTTTGAGGCTGAGCTCAGGGCCAGCCTCAACTACAAAGCGAGACCCTGTCTCAAAAAAAAAAAAAAAAAAAAAAAACCATAGGTCTTTTAAAAGTGGCTCTTACCACTTAGATACATTTTGAGGAAAATATCATTTGGTTCTAATTTGAAAAGCAGAATCACTTGTAAATCATAACTGGACAGCTGGAGCTATAGCTCAGTGGTAGAATGCTTGCCTCCAATAGACCCCTGGGTTCTATTTCCAGCATTGCTAAATAAATAAACAAAATATATATCTCACTTGTAGTTCCAATGCAGTGGGCATTTCGGAGCTGATGTGACCTATTTGTGGTGGTGACTTTCCATTACGCGCACGAGTCCACTATCATTGTGTGGATACTACATAATATTCCATTCATCACAGTAAGAGCTTAACAACTGAAAACTCCACATACCCTGAGGTCATCTTGTTAAAGAACACTGATGTTACTGGATTAAAATTAAAATCTCATTTGAGAGCCAACCAACAATAAACTCTCATCTTAGAAAAATAAGTTTCTTTACATCATGCCTAAGACTTAAGAGATCAGTTAAGGAGTTTTTAGCCAATAATCTAGGGTCTACCTTGTTCACCAAGGTTCACAGTGATTTGTCTGCATCTTGACTTTAAGAAAAATAAAATAACATAAAGTAAAACTGAATACCCACAGTACCCAAGGAGACCACAATGTTTCCATGCTGCATTAAAGAGGCTTTTTCCAAGGTCAATGTGAGCTTTCCTATATAGATTGTGTTTATATATAAGATACAAGCACTTTTTAAACTGTCTGAAAATACTGGTAATCTGAAAACTACGACTTGCTTAAAATCATACGCTCTGTGGTGCCTTTTCAATAGTCCCTGTGATCTTCTAATATGGGGAAGTGGTTTTTACCAAGCTAACCACCAGCCTTGAAATACCTAATGATGCCCTGAGACTGGAGGGAATCATTCCAAATTGCTCTAAATTGAACTTCCCATGGTAAGAACAAAGGGTGACACTTAACTCAAGGCCAACAGCCATGGACCTTGGGGGGTCCAATTTTCCACTCAGGATTCCAGTCTTGGGAACTTCAGGATTTTAAAATACAGTGTCTCAATCTGGCATGCAGAGTAAACTTGTCCATTTACCCAGAGAACAAGTCTAGGGGTGGGGGGTTGTGATTTTTCTGAGATTTCCCTGCCTTTGCAGCAAGCTGAAGACATCCAGACCAGACATGGAGCAAATTGGGGAAATGCTCAAGAGGCTGCCTCTTTGTTCTCATGGACCAGACTCACCTGAGGTTTCAGAGGGATCACCTTAAGTGCCAGACACCTCATTTGCAAAATGCACGTCAGCCCTTAAAGCCAGCCTATTACAGGAGATCATGAATGATACAGTAAATAGACTTCCCTCTGGGAAGAATCACACTTTATGAGGATATTTTTGGTTTACAAGAAATAGAACTCCATTTGAGCTTTCTCAAGCAAAGAAAAGATATATAATAAAGATTATGGGGTATTGTTAAAGAATCCAAGAGTAGATAAACAGTCACACTTCAGAAAGGACAAGAAGAAAGAGCTGGAACATTATAGAGAACCTTGGAGGCCTCTCCATGACTTCCAAGGTAGTCTGACCCATTCTTCTCCTTCCTGGTTTTCATGAACAAACCTGGCCATCACCTGTACTTTGCTCATTGATCTACTCTGTATTCAAGACTCCATTTCTACTGTGTGCATTTGCTGTTAATTCCACTTTCCTCAAATCAGAATCAGACTGGCTTAACTTGAATGAAGGGCTCACCCATTCAATGAATCAAGTGGAGCCACAAGGAGGGCTCATTTGGTCAAACATGACTGCTCCACTGGATGAGAGGGCTGGAGGAAGACAAATGAGGAATAAATTGAACAGATTTAGTGACAAAAATACAAGAACTGGGCCAGCAATGTAGCTCAGTGGCACTGCGCCTCCCTGGCAAGCACAAGGTTCTGAGTTCAATTCCCGATGACAGGGAAAAAAATACAAACCCTAAACACAAATGAGAAATAATTTTTAATGTTAGTATATCCAGAACATTAGTGAACCATGGGATATTAATATCGTACAGAAAAAGTTTTCACAATTAAAAAGATTTGGAAAACATGGAGTGACATCAGTTCATTCACTGAAGACCAGAATTAGTGTCTACCATGAGCCAGTTACTAAACCAACATAGGATTTCTTAAAACTTCTATACACTGGGGGCTGGGGAGTTAGCTCAGTGGTTCCAGCGCCTGTCTTGCAAGCTCAAGGACCCGGGGTTCGATCCCCGGTGACCACATATCATACTGGGTGTGGAGACTCACGCCCAGCAGCAACCAGTACCACACACCACAGTGCCGGGTGTGGTGGCTCACGCCTGTAATCTCAGCATTTGGGAGGCAGAGGCAGGAGGATTGCTGTGATATGAGTTTGAGGCTGAGCTCAGGGCCAGCCTGAACCACAAAGCGAGACCCTGTCTCAAAAAAAAAAAAACCTACCAAAAAAAAAAAGTCCTATACACCAGTGTATTCATGAACTCTCCAAGAGGGGAAATGGAATAGGATTATTCCCAAACTTATCTGACCATGGGAAAATCACCACACGCCTAGAGTTGCTCAGAACTCAATTGCAAATGCTGAAATAGGAGGAAAAAAGGTAAAATGAAACCAGGAAGAGGGAGGCAGAGTAGGCAGGAAGACGAGTTATTCTAACTAGTAACTAGCTCTCAAACAGTACTCAGCAGCAGACCAATGGAAATGCATGTTCAGAGAGTTCTCAATATATACAGTCTGACTACACCCATGCCAGGACACTCAGTTGGCATCCTTAAGTCAAACCTGTTCATTTCTCTTTGTCATAGATCATTCAACAATGAAAATTAAATGACCCTAGATTTTACATATTATTATTGTATTGAGTCTCATTATTGTATTTAGCTATTTTAGCTCCCTTTTCATAGAGCTCTAGACCTTTCTGCTACCTATATCCACTATCAACATCACTATTCTTTTTGCATATTGTATTATGATCCATAAAGGATTGTGGCCAAGGACACTGCCTATATCAAGTGGCAACAAATTGTTCCAGCATCATAGTAAGCAAAGGCCAATGGTTCCCTATCATAAATCTTGCAGCTACTGTCTCAAATTTTCAATATCTTCTGAGCTTACCCTGAGTGCTCCCCTATTTTGTTCTTTTGGGGCTTGGTTTTCTTTATCTGTCCCTATAAATGGCTGACTTAACCTGTCCTAAATGGACTTAACCTGTCCTTTACAGTCCCTTCTGGGGGCTCTGAAATGCCTCCAAAGGGATGCTATCTGTGATTGAGAGACAGGCCAATGAAATGCCTCCGAAGACACAATGTTACCAAGACAACCCAGTCTGAAACAATTCTATCAAGTGTCCCTTCAGGAACCAGTTTCAAAATGTATGGGTGTTATAAGAAAATATGAAAAGCACTGAAGCTTTACACTTGATCCACAAGGATTAGATATTAGTACTTTAAATGAAGTTACTTGGAAATTTGAAAATTGAGCAGATATTTGATGATGCATTAAAATTGTTACTATTTTTCACAGTGTGTGTCATTTCTGCAGGTTGTTGTCCTCTTTGCTGTGATTTTCTTACTCTTACACAGGTGGTAAGATATTCTTCCAACCCTTCTTTCAGGAAGAATGTATTTTGAGAAAAGCACAAAGTCAAAGCTGAGTTATCCCTCAGAAATGTCAGACATGGTGACAGTTCCCAGGGACACTTTTAAACATACCACAGCAGCAGCAGAATACTGAAGCTGAACGTCATATGGGCTACCGAAATGCAAGTGCTAAAGGTGATTCTGGCTCACAATTATTGGATCATAGCGCAGAAGTCTGAGATAGATACATTTTTAGTGGAAAGTGACTGCTATCTGGATCCTGGTTTCAAATGGCAGCACCAATTCTAGCTGATTTATGCAGGGAAGGGTTTACTAGAAGATCATAAATTCTCTGAGAAAGCTGAAAACCCATATGGGAATAGAAAAGTGAAATTTTCTGGTTACAGCTACAATTCACTGCCCTTGCCCCTAATCACCAAAACCTCCACATCACAGACACTGGTCACAGTGGGTGCCAGAGGCTTTCTCCTGATTCATGTCTGAGACAGAGGTATATCATAGGCTTTGCTGATTATATGCCCATACCCTGCTTTCAAAATAAGACAGTACTTTGTAGTCGACTTTTTGTTACTATAACAAAATACCTGAGAGTAGTCAACTTGTGAAAAACAGAAGTTTATTTGGTTCGTGGCTCTGGAGGCTGGAAATCCCAGAGATGTTTCTTAGTCCCTGAGCCTTCCTGCATGGCTAGACAAAGCAAGCATGCTAACTCAGCTCCTGTCCTCTTTACATAAAGCCTCTAATATAGCCCTGAGGGTCCCACCCTCACAACCTCATCTAATCTTACCTATTTCCCCAACTCTCCACCCTCAAACACCACTAAGAAATACTAAGTTTCCAACATGTGCATTCTGAAAAACACAGGCCATAGTAGACATGGGTGTGTCATAAAATGAAGTCCCTGCTTCATAGGTGACCCTCTGTGACTGATCCTAAATGGCTGAACTCATACCTCTCAGATGTGGAAGAGCAGACTTCCAGACTAATGCAAAAGAAGTCACCTGGGATTTTGTCAAAGAATAGCTACTGACTGGTAGAAAATCTTCCTTCTGAGGATGAAGTGAGGGGAAAGAACAAGAGGTCTGCTGGATTGTTACATCCGGACTCTCCAAGGGCTGCCTACCTGTACGTCTGACTTGTTTCCAGCTCGACTTTGGGCAGCTCACAGTGACACCCACTCTTCATTACACATTCATTTTTCATTGAAAAAAATGATGACTGACAATGGCAACAAGCTGACTTTTAATAGCTTTTTGCCAAAATCAGGGAGGAAAAGAAAAGTACTTGCTAGCCCCCCAAAAGCCCTCAGGGGCCTAGGTCCACTGGACTCTGCCTTTCCCTGCCACTCTCTGAGAAGGCCAGGACACGGTGGCTCCCTGTGTGAGATCTGTGTGAACCACACAAATCTGTCTCCTTCTCCAGCATCTGTGCTGCCATTCTGCTGATGCCGCCTCACACACAGCCTGAACACAGCCAGGATGATGAGTGGGGCTCACTCAACAAGCCTATCGAGAGTTAAACCAAGTCTGGATTCTTCATTTGTAATGTCAGACAGTTCACAGATGGAATAACCCATGATTTCATCTTGGACTACTTCAGAATTAAACTTATATATTTGAAATATTGAAGCAAACCTGCACTGCCTGCTTCCTAACACCTTCTTCACGGTGTTTGGTGAAGTGATCCATGATCAATGCCTTTCATGGCTGCATTTATAACTCTACATGACCTGCTGTCCGACATGTGTAATTTGCCATGCAGTCTATTGCCTGCAAGCAGCTCAAGGCTGCAATGGGATAATCTCACTTGCCTTAATTGAGGGCACCTGTTTTCCCTTTGCCGCTGAGGACAGCAATTAGAAATTCTGCTGAATCCACAGTTCCTTTAGAGCCAGGGCTGGAAATCATAAGAGATTTTCCTAGGTTTCCCAGGAATAACTCTATTCTATTATAAATAACTTTATAATAGAAAGTAATCAATACCTGAAATCCTATCTGAAAAATCAAGAAGTTGCCCAAAACTACTGGGGCACTGTCCAAAAGATTCAAGAACTAATTTACAAAGCTTCCCACTCAACAAGGTGACACGTGGTCTAAGTATGAGATGATAGTAACAGTAAGATATTAGAATTGCTTAAATCTATGACCAATAGTGGTGGTTCTTTAAAAATTACAATAACTTATTGTTCACATTTGGAGGATACTTGGGAACAAACTCACTATCTTGAAAACTAATAAAGAATTGATTGAGCATTTATGCCTCTTTTTCCCTATAAGCTGGACCATTGGATAGTCAAATTGCAGATAGAGGGAAACTTGTCTTTATAAATAGAAGTATTTTAGCCTGGAAATTATCTTCATTTTTTTTCAGATCATCACTTTACGATTTCTGGTAGATAAATTAATTGAAGTGATGCTCACATTGGCTGTTGGCACCATGTGTGAGTGTGAGATCACACACCATGTGCTCCTGACAGTGGACCTACCACTTCCATGGAATAGTCCTTCCAAAGGAAAAAATGAAACATGAATTTGATCAAGTTTTCCCCAGCTACAAACTGAATTAAGTGATTCAGAGACCATATGAATTGACATCTTAATGTCACAATTAATAAAATCCAGGCTTTGAGAAACCCTAGATGACAAACTGTTTCTTCAACAACAACAACAAAAACTGAAGGATAAATGGAGCAGAGGAGACCCTGAGATCAGACTTGCACTTGTGAATTCATCATCGAAATTGAAACAGGACAACCAAGAGCCACCCTAGTAAGTCACTGGGAGCCAGACCTACCCAGCACCTCCCTCCACATGTAACATCACCCAGGCAAACGTCTCATGATGGAGGCCATTTGTCCCAGCCAGGATAATGACCCCACTTCTTGCCTGCTGATCCCTTACAACAAGGAGCTAAAAATGCTCAGGAGGTATTTCTGGTTCACAATTCAATGGCAGTCTTTCAATGTGGCATTCCCCTTACGGAAGTGTCTCTCACTTGGGATCCTAGAATTTCAAAACATGAGGGCCCAGAGTACAAGTTCAGGAAGAACAAACCCCCTCAGTGGGTGGCTATTGGGCGCGGGGACAGAGAAGTCCATTCTGGTTTCCTCCTCTTAATTTTATTCCTGCCATTGGGACCTTTATAGTTTGGATATGAAATGCCCTCCAATGGCTCATCTGTTGGAGGCTGTCCCCAGCAAGGGACACTTTTGGGAGATGGTGGAAACTTTAGAAGGTGGGCCCTAGCTAAGGGAAATCTTCCTACTCTGAGGCTGCCAAAATACCCTCTCTCATTCCCAAAGGAATGAAGCCAGCCAACCATGGATTAAAACCTCTGAAACTTGAACCAAAATAAACCTCTCCTTCTTTCAGTTGGCTTTCGTGGGTATTTCATCGTACTCATGAACATCTAACATGGGGACAGACCATCATATAAGAGGTGTAGCCTCAAGGATGGTACCTTGCTCCCACCAACCATTCTCTCTGAACTGGAATTTCACCTATGCCTTTTAAAGGCCATTGTGAAGGCCACTAGCTTCTGGGGGTGGTATGTGAGATAATCAGTAGACCCCTTTTCCAGTGGGAGAGCCTTCTGGCCTCATGCTGTAAACCCTTAGATATCTTTCCCGGCAGGCAAGAAAGATGAAGCCAACGCTATAACTGTTTATGCATTAAAGGCTTTACTCCTAGCTTGGCACTCAGGTTGGCCCCGGTAATCTATTTGGAGATGAGAAACTTTTTTCCTTTTTGCAGCACTAAAGGTCAACCCTTGGGCCTTGAATATACCAGGCAAGTGCTCTCCCAATCAATGATAGTACCAGATGATGGAACCTTTAAGAGACAAAGCTGGACCGGGGATTTAGCTCAGTGGTTCCAGCACCTGTCTTGCAAGCGCAAGGACCAGAGTTCAATCCCAGTACCCACATACAATACTGGGTGTGGAGACTCACTCCCAGCAGCAACCAGTACCACATACCACAGTGCTGGGCGTGGTGGCTCACGCCTGTAATCCCAGCACTCGGGAGGCAGAGGCAGGAGGATTGCTGTGATGTGAGTTTGAGGCTGAGCTCAGGGCCAGCCTGAACTACAAAAGCGAGACCCTGTCTCAAAAAAAAAAAAAAAAAAGAGACAAAGCTAAGTGAGAGCATGCTAGGTCATTGGGATGTGCCCCAGAGGGGAATATAGGGTCCAGGTCTCTTCTGCTCCCTCCCTTCCCTTCCCAGCCATGTGGTGAGTAGTTTCACTTCACTGGATGATCCCCCAATCTCTTGCGCTGCCTCATCACAGGCCCAGAAGCAATGGGGCCAATCCATCATAGATTGAGACCTCCACAACTATGACTCCAAATAAACCTTTGCTCTTTATAAGTTAATTATTTCAGGTATTTTTTACATAGTAACAGAAAGCTGAATAACAGGCCGGGCCTGGATTATGCATGTAGATATCCCATCAGAATGAATGCCTTGCTTATCTCAGGTCCATATAGTCAATTTGCCACCAAGTGCCACCACATCAGACTCCACAACAGCTAGGGCTATAAAAACAATGCAAGATTGTTCCCAGTAGCTGGAAGGGTGGACATTTGCATGGCAGTAGCTAGATCAACCTTGGAAGGTAGGAGTCTGCATTGTTAGGCCTCTCCTTGGACTTAGTGCAGCTACACCAGCTGCTTGCTTATATTCACAGAAAGAGACAAGCTAACTATCAATCAAACAGGGTTTACTCTTCTATTGAGTTAAAGGAATCTCCACCCAGCCATTGCTGTGAGCTGTGTGTGAGAAAGGCATTGGTACAACAATGGCCATTGATATGGAACTCTGAGCAACCTCTTCATGCAGCTTACTTGTGCCCTCCAGTTTGGTTCCAAATATTTCATAATGATGGTTTCTGGACTGCCCAAACTTATGACTTGGTGAATCTGCTAGAAGCCAGGTCATGACAGCTGCATGACCACTGGTGTTCTCACTCACATACTCCATCTCCCTCGGGGCCCAGCTGCAACTAGAGCTGGTTTTCAAAAGGGTGTTAGTTCTTTGATGAAACCAGAATTTTTGAAGTCAATAAGGCAGTTCACCGTGGCTTGCCAAAAAAATTCACACATCTTTTCTCACTACTGACACAGTTAAAACCATAGAGACTACTAGATTCCCTACAGTGAAGTAGGAGAAAAGGAAGTATTTTTTTAAAATTCTACCTGATCTTGCCCACTACAATAGCTCTTAACCTACCTGACAATAGCTCTTGTACTACCTGACACTTAGACTGATTTCAATTAAATCTTCAGAGAAAAGAATGACATTGAACAGGACTGTGGACATAGTAGATAAGTTATGATCAAGAGCTTGGCCAAGACTCCACTTCATGTTTCCCTAATGGAGGAGACAGGTAACAAACCTTTGTCTAATAATGCTTGAAATGCTTGTATACTTCCCTTTCTTCATTACACAGTTATTGTGGGTAATAAATGGCTGTAGATCTCTTTGCAAAAACCTAGAAAACAATTACCATTTGCATTTCTTACAGTGCTGCAGGGTTCTTTTGCCTGGGAACCCAGATTTCTCTTCAGTCCATTGGTTCTGGGTTGAAAAGCTAGCTCAGGGCCAGAGGCTATACAGAGGATCATGACTACTTATTGACTGGCTTATCATTCACTCCTGACATACGCTGGTCATTTAAATTGAGTAGTATCCTTGTAGTTATTTTCCCATGTCTGTTTACTATCCCGTCACTCTCTGTATACCAGTATCCCCAGACTACCCACTTTGATCTTGCCACGTATTGTCACTGCAATAACTACATCTGCAAAAATTCAAGATTTTGGAAGTCATCAACTCTTATCTTTATCCTATTTGTCACTTCCCCCATTCTTTTCCAATCAGGGCCTTGACCTTGACTTTGCAGTCCTGTCCTGCCCAGGAGATTTCCTGTTTGGAGTTCAATCTGATGAACTAGGGTTTGGTCCACAGTTTTCTCCCTTAGTTCTAGGAGGAGAATTCCCAGCTTGCTTGAAGTAATACTTCCATTCTTGCAGGAATTACTGGATGTGAATGGCTGGGTGGGGCTGAACTTGCTGAAGTAGCTTTTATTACAGACTGCATGGATGTATCTCATCCAAATTTCTATGTTAAAATCCTAACCTTCAAGATGGAGCTAGCATAGGTGAGGCTTTTAAGAAATGATGGGTCATGTGGTAGGACCTAATGAATTATATTGGTGCCTTATCAGAGTGCTGTAGAGGGCAGCTGTCCAAGAATAAGGAAGTGGACTTTCCAGAACCAAATCTATCAGTGCCTTGGTCTTGGATTTCCCCAGCCTGTAGAATCACAGAAAATAACTGATATTAGGTTATTCGGTCTATGGCACTTTTGTTATAGCAGCCATAAGAGGCCCAACAGTTCTCTATCCCTGAGACAACCTCTAAGGCCCAGTTGCCAAGGTTATAAACATGCACTGCCAGAAATCAGGGAATCAAGTCCTTCACTGAAAGGGGAGTAGGGGAAGGGCCTTACTTGGAGTCCCTATCCCTATCCTCAGCCATTACATGTACAGTAAAGGGCTAGGTACGGACTATCACTTATATTTCAAATATTTGTTACCTATTTAGGTACCTAAATTCATTTACAAATATGCTTAAGAAATCATTTTTGTAATTTTTTTCCAATGTCATTTTTTCCAATGATTTGCTTGTCATTACTACTGTAAAATAAAATAGACACAAGCACAATGTAGGTACAGAACTTTAATACAACTGCTGTAATGCTGGATACATGAAGAGCTAGATTGCTAAGCATAGCTCTTCACTGGGGGCCTTCAGAAGCTCTCCTGGGCTCTCCACATTTCAGGACCCCACTTCCATTTTAAATGGAAAGGAGTCAGAAAGGAGGATGTGGCAACATGGTTCTGAGTTGAGATCGCTGAAGCATTAACAATGGGCTTTTAATATAAGCAACCACTGATGTCAACAGATGTGCAGAGCTTGCTCTCAAATGGAGACTTAATGCTCTGACAGCAAAGCGCTTCCCTTGAGAATGTATTCTCCACTTACCTAACAAAATGTACCTTCCTCCCAATGGAACAAGAAGGCAGGCAGCAGGTATAGCTGTTGTAGACACATCAGCAGCTTAGATGTGTCTCAAAAAGGAGACAAGGTTGAAGCTGGGCTGGGATCCATTTACAACCCCAGTGGACAGAAGATGCTGAGGAGGATCTTATGGCTGAATTAGATCCTGACAGGACTTGGGAAACAATGCAGAGAGGACAAATACCCACTTACTTCAGCTAGTATTACTCACAAACCTCTAGTCAGCTATAGGACACATCTAGGCCATAAGAGCTCCCTTCCCCGAAGCAGTGTGTCTGCACAGGATCAGCCTGTCCTGATCACATCACTTGTTTGTGTGATTTCTCACATCTCTCATGGACACGGACAAGTGTGCCAACCTCTTGCATTCAAAGTACTTCTCATAAAACTCTAACATTACCTTTCCTCTGAGCACGTGACTGTTCCGTGCCACCTGTAGCATCAGGGAAAGTGCTCCATAAAATGTTCCTCATCATTTCTATGCTTTTGCCCCCCTTTCTCTCTATGAGGACTTCAAATATAATTGTCAGTTTTCTTCTTTCTAAAATGAGACTACTGGGTTAAAATTATCTCTAAATTCTTTTGTTCTGAAGTTCTGTGATACTGTAATTTTAAGCCATTCTTTCACCCTGGTAGTATCATTATCCAAAGCTGTTACTTTCTTATTTTGTGGAATCCTTTATAGTTAAGGGTTATAGCATATTTGTACACATCAAGCATAATATTTATAATAAGACCCACTTTACAGATATAATATAAAATATATAAATATGTGATTAGAAGATTATAGGGTAATGGGGTATTGCCTGATTACTTTAATGTATCATGCCGCATTTTACAATGTTGCTTCACAACGTAATATATCCTTTGTGAGTTCTTGACAGCAATTTCAAGATTTTCTGGCACTCTTTTTCAGGTTGTTTAAGATCTTTGTTAATTCTGCTGCTTCAGACCATTCTTTACTACATGAAATGTATGTCCCTAAACCAGACCATTTTTAATCCTATTTTTATCCAAATGGTATGTTTCTACAGGCTGTTAATAGGTGCTGCATACAAAAGAATTTTTATAATCAAATGAATTTTGAAAAATGCTGAGTTGAATATAGTTCAACAGGTTTATCATGTAGGACTTCTCAGAGCCTTTAATGTACTCATATGTACCTGAAGGGACCCTTTTTAAACATCTGTTCGCTCCAACACTTACTTAACATTTTTTTTGAAGTGGTGGTCAATGATACGTAGTTTCGGAAAGGATTACCTGGACTTACTTAGTTGATACATACTTTGTATTCCCAAAGTTTTGTATAGAACTATATTAAAACTAACAGAAGAAAATAATTGGTGTCTTTTGAGACTTTCCTGTTCTTTCTTTGTTACAGTTCCATCCGGGTCATGCCTCTGGCTTCTTTCTTCCATGATGGTCTTTCCTTAAGACTGTTGAATCTCTGTGTGGAGAAAAGTGAGGATGTGGGAAAGAGGAGGAAGCAAATATAAGAAAATGCTTTAGCAAAGTTTCTTTGATGTTGAACACTGGGTTGGTGTCCTAAGTAGATGCCTTTTATTTAAGGAGGCATTTATGAGTCTTTCCCCCTCTTAGGGCACTGCTTATTAGTGAATATGATCATAAAACAATTTTAAAGACTACTAAGTGGATTTGAAACAATTGATGAATATCCTTTAAAAAAACCTGGATGTTCTCCAAGTTTTACAGACATAATTTAATTACATTGCCCTTTCATGTGCTTCTGCACTGAGCACTTGTGCCTGTGCACACACAGTCTGGGGTCTCCAGAGAGCTGACACTCTCCTTGGCCCACATCATCTGAAGCACCGCAAGCAGCTCAGTGCACTTTGGAAGAGGGAGGTAGGCTGACTTCTCACGCTCCCAGCATCCACTGGGCTTTGAGGCTAGATTTTCTTCACAATTTGTACTTTGGCAATGGGGCCAAAGAGGGATGTATGGAACCATCCTCTATCTCAATGGCAGGTCAATTCCAAGCTGGGCTTACTGGAAAGATGGTGAACTTCTCAACTGCACACTCCAGGAACGGAGTGGCCTTGGGGCAGGAAGGAGGTGGAGGACAGTGCCAAGGGCTGGTGGGCCACCTGGATAGAAGGACACAGAGGGAAAGGACACTACATCTGCTGCTGGAAAGACCCATGCTGGAGGCCATGACTCCACAGTCTTCGTGCAGGTGGGTAACATGGAGGATAGTTGGACTACTTATGCTCCTGGGCCCTCCCTCTGCCACCTGCTAGATTTCTGCCACAGTCACTTACTGCGTAGGCCACTATGCACCCAATACTATTCCTTAGATCATTTCCTACTTATTTCATAAGGAAATTTAGAACACTGCTATATGTTATTAAATACCAATTGCCATAAATAGTAGTAAATTTAACAAATAAATATATATACATATATAACATATACAATGACTTTCTTTGTATATAAATACAACAAAATGTAATGAGGCTGCAAAGGAAAATTAACACAGCCAGGCACAGAGATCTTAGAAACCCTCCCTGAATAGCTGTTAAATCACATAGATCTGAGTGAAGTAAAATATGAAGATTTAAATAGTATTTATTGTTTTGAGCAAACATAAATCATTTTTTAAATACCAGCTACTGAATCACAAGACAGGCACCTGCAGATCTCTAAGAATTTCTGCCCTACTGATCATGTGTTCTCTAATCTAATAAAGGAAAAACTATTACCCTCAAACTGTTTAGAAAATTTTTAAATTTCTAAATAATCTGGTTAAAGATGAAATAATGAGGGCCAGGGATGTAGCTCAGTGGTTCCAGTGCCTGCCTTGCAAGTGCAAGGGCCCAGGTTCAATCCTTGGTAACCACATACAACAAAGCTGGGCACGATGACTCATGCCCACCAGCAATCAGTACCACATACCACAATGCTGGGCATGGTGCTCATGCCTATAATCCCAGCACTTGGGAGGCAGAAGCAGGAGGATTGCTAAGTTAGAGTCTGAATTCAGAACCAGCCTGAACTACAAAGTGAGACTCTGTCTCAAAAAAATAAAATAATAAAGAAGAAAGATTAAAAGTTATTGGGCTAGGAACCTAATCAAGAGGGGCTAGGAATATAGCTCAATGATACAAAATTTGTCTTTTATACATAACCCTGAGTTCAAGCTAGGCATTGTAGCACATGCCTGTAATCCTAACACTCAGGAAGCTGAAGCAAGAAGATTGTCCCAAGTTTCAGGCTAACTTGGGCTACACAATGAGTACAAGGACAACCTGAACTACACAGCAAGATACTGTCTCAAAAAAAGAAAAAGAAAAAATTCAAAGGACCTTGGATTCAATCTGCAGCACGGCAGAGAGAGAAACAGAGAAAGAGAGAGAGAGATAGAAAATAGGAGGAAGAGAGGGAGGGAGGAAGGAAGAAAAGGACAGAGAAAGAGACAGAGAGACAGCGAAAGTAAACAAACCAAAACAAAATCTCAAGAACTCTCCATTAAGAAAACATTTTTTAAAAACAAAATGAATAAAAAGCTAATTACAGGACTAAGAAACTACGAAAGAAATCAAAGAAACAAAAATCAGACTGATAAAAGAAGTGTGGTGTTGCATAGCTATAATCAAGTTTGAGGCCAGTCTGGGCTACATAGTGAGCTCAAGGCCAGCCTTGAGTACCTGGACTATATAGCAAGGTCCTGTGTCCAAAACACCAGGGACAAAAAGGGGGGATGCAAATTTCTCACAAGATGGATATGAAGAGTTTTGGCATAGATGAGGATACTAAGACTGGGGAGAGAGCCATGTTTGTATGCAGAAATGTGAAAAATAAGAACATTTCACATCAAAAACTGGAACAAAATGAATAATTTTCCAGAAAAAAAAATAGTATAACATGAACAAAAAAAAGGAAAAATACAAATAGACCTAGAACAATTGCATACTTTTTTTTTTTTTTTTTTGAGACAGGGTCTTGCCTTGTGGTTCAGGCTGGCCCAGAGCTCAGCCTCAAACTCATATCACAGCAATCCTCCTGCCTCTGCCTCCTGAGTGCTGGGATTACAGGCGTGAGCCACCACGCCCAGCACTGTGGTATGTGGTACTGGTTGCTGCTGGGGTGAGTCTCCTCGCCCAGTATGGTATGTGGTTACCGGGGATCGAACCTGGGTCCTTGAGCTTGCAAGACAGGTGCCGGAACCATTGAGCTAAACCCTCGGCGCCAATTGCATACTTTTAATTAACAGATTAAATACACTCAGGGATGTGTACAAGCATCATTCCTAAATATCACCAACAGCCAGTTCAACAGACATTCCTTTAAAGATATATTACAATAGCAATAATGAATTTAAAATATTTAGGAATAAATCTAATGAAAGATATACAAGGGAGAGTTATAAAACTTTACAAAGGATATAAAGAAGAGCTATATACCATGTACCTTGCTCATGAAAAAGATTTGATACATAAAAATGATAATTCTCCCCAAATCGTTCTATAAATTCAATGTACTTCTAGTCAAAATCCTAAAAGAGCATTTCACATAACTGGCCAAGGTGATCTTGAAATTCAAGTAGAAATACAGAGAAGAAAGAAAACTCAAGGAAATTTTGAATGAGTAGACCCAGCTACTAAGAAACATTTTTATAGAACTACGGGGCCAGGAATTTAAATTAAGCTCAGTGGTTCTGGTACCTGCCTTGCAAGTGCAAAGTTCTGAGTTCAATCTCCGGTACCAAAGATATATATATATATATATATATATATATATATGTAAAAAATAATTAAAATAAAATAAATACATAACTACACTTAAATCAATACAGATAAGGACAAACAAAAAGCCTAGGAACAGACCTTGAGTAAAGAGCGTTTCAGTACAACGCCGCACTACAGATTTGGAGAACAGGATGGAAATCCTGGAAATGACGGTGGGCCACAAGCTACAAACCCTGACTCTTTCTTGCCTCATCCTAGAAGGGAAAGTAGGTGAAAAACAAATCTTCCAGTACAGGAAGGATACTTTTACAGTGTCAGGTTAGTAAAGGGTTTCTTATACGTAATCCCAAAGCACAATCCATAGAGGACAGTTAGAATGGAATACATTAAAATTAAAATTTGGGGCTGAGGATGTGGCTCACCTAATACCTACAAGGCCCTAACTGCTATCCCTGGCACTGAAAAAATGTTTCAATAAAAACTTAAACGAGGCATAATGACGTATATCTATAATTCCATCCACAAGGGAGGCTGAGGCAGGATGATCACAAATTCAAATTCAACCTGGGCAACTTAGTGACTTAGCAAATATAAGAAAAAAAAGTTTTAAAATGCTGAAGATGTAACTAAGTACAAAGTTCCCAGGTTCAAACTCCAATACAATAAATAATACAAATAAATTTCAGGACTAGAGATACCCAACTAAGTGGTTGAGCAGGTGCTTGCTGCATGTAAGACTCTGATTTAATTCCCAGTGCTGCAGAAAAAACAACCAAAAAATAATAAATGATATGAAAAGATAAATCTAAGGAAAGAAAAGATGTTTGCTTCCCATCTATAATTGAAATATAATCAAGTCCAGAACATGCAGATCCAAATTTATCATAAATAGAACTTGTACAAATTGCTAAGAAAAAATTTAAAAATAGACCCAGGATATGAATAGGAAATGCACAAAAGGGAATGTCTAAATGCACAATAAATGTAAGAAATACTCTTACCCTCACCTAAAATAAAGGTCAAACACACAAATTCAAAAGAAGTTACTAATATTGCAATCCAACAGATAATCAAAAATTAATAAATCTTCTATCAAGTATGTTAGCATAGACATGGGAACAAATAAATTATTCTATAATGCTTTAGGAAATATTAAACTGACATAAATACTTTGTACAACAATTTGGCAACATCTGGTAAAACTAAAGATGTGATTGCCTTGTGACCAGCAATCTACTTTTTTAGGAATCTCAGAAATGTTGAATTCATGCTGGAGTTGATGGAAGATATTCATTCTTTACCACTGTCCAAAGGACAGAAAATGTAGGTGTCAACTACTGTTGAGGTTCAGAGCTTCAGACTCAAAATATAGCACCCTGGCATATTGAATACTGTTAGCTGAAAACAGAACCCACAGAAACAGAGACGTTACCCAACCTTCCCTCTCTCTGAAGCAGAGAAAAGAATCCCCTGACCTTGGCTTCCGGAAGGCAGGTGAAGATACCCTCAGGTCAAAGGAGCCAAGAAGGATCTGAACTAACAGCCAGTTGTTATCAAAAGACAGATGCACCCTTTGTCCTTGAGTCACAGTTTTGTACTACTGCCCTGAAACACTGATTTCTCTGAGTCTTTGGGTCTTCTTTCTGAAGGCTCCTTTATTATATAAAACTTAAATAAATCCATTAGACTTTTCTCTTGTTCATCTGTCTTTTGTAACAGTAATCTCAGCCATGAACTTTAAGATAGTTGAGGAAAGGATTTTATTCTTTTTCTCCTACTCTATCAGTAGAAAAATGGATAAGTACACTGACTTATTTATGATAAATTTGGATACAACAAAGCAATTAAATTACTTATTCCTACATATTTCAACATGGATAAATCTTAAGTATATAATTTTGAGTTAACTAAAAAGGAAAGAAAAGCAAGTTGCAAAAGCATGTATTTAAAAACTTAAAAACCTCCACA
>PVIR01033434.1:0-17855 GCA_004026965.1 Petromus typicus
TTCAATGAAATTTGGTTCATGTTAGCTTTCCATTCTTATACATTTTCACTGTATGTCTTGATCTTTGCAATTTTATTGAACATGTAAATCATCCTTTCTTCCAAGACTCCATTTCCTCAAGCAAATAATAATTTTCAATAGTCAAGTCCTCAATTTCCATTTGACTATTTGTATATTACCAATAAGTGATTGTAATTCATGACTTGGTATCTATGTAACACGGACACTGTGGTCTCTGGAGAAGGAATAAATTGATCAGGAATTCCATCCTTCTGATTAATGAAAACATTGAAAAGTTAATGATATAAATGCAGACCAGAAAAACTAGTTACTTTAATTATTTGCCTCATTGAAATTACAGGGACATTTTATCAAGCTGGCTGATTAGAGAGTCATGACTACTGTAAAGCAGTTTTCCATTTTATGATGTAAATGATTTTATAGTTATAAAAATCAAGACTCTTTGAGCATGATGCAGATGTCTGCGCTAAGCTGGCAGTATTAGGGTGAACAGTTTTGCATTTATATCTGCACAGTTGAAAACAACTGAAGATCTACAAATGACTTCAAATTCTTTGTGTTCACAACCTGTATGATAGGCCCCTGGATCACCTTTGTCACACATTACCTGGGTGATGTAAGGATGTGATGAAGCATGTGACAGACCCCTGCCTCTAATGGAGAGTGCAGGGCAATTTCTCAATCGGAAGCCCAACTCTGCCAGCCACTGTTTGTGATTAGTTACCTGCCCAGTAAACCCTTCAAGACTACTTTTGGACCAGACCTGTCTGAAAGAATTAGTCTCCTTGCTTTTTCAGCTTCTAGAGATTGCCAGCATTTCTTAGTTGGAGGCCCTTTTCTTCACCTCAAGCATCAGTAACAGTGATTTCTTTACTTTTTCTTCTTGCTTCATCTCTCTCTCTCTCTCTCTCTATTCCAGCAACATTTTTCTGATTTTATGTATTCACAGGATTAGTTTGGGCCCACTCAAGAACCAATAATAATCTCTCATATCACGTTCCTTAATATTAATCATACCGGAAAATCTCCTTTAAAGTAACATATTATTGGTCCTGGGTTTAACAGCAGACCTTTGAGGGGTGCTATTATTCTGCTTATGACACTAGCTAGTATTCTCATTAAGCCAAAGATCGTCCAGGTTTTCCCAGTAACCTTTCTCACACATTCATTTCTTCTCTCTTAATGAGTAATTGAATTCTTTTGGCATACACATTTACTCTAAAAATACCTACCAAGACAGTTACTCAATACAGATTAATGAATGACAGGGAAGGTTTTGCAATACTGAAGGTGTACTGATTTCTGAAGATGTATTTTATCTATGTTCCTGGCAGGGATGCAGTATAGCAAGTGAGTAAGCCTGTAATGTTTGTCAGGTCCAAGTTCCAGATTTCTCTCTGTGTGATTGTGGTGTAGCTGGTTAATCTCTCCATGCCTCAGTTTTCCTTACAGTCAGTAACTTATGTCTGTTTATGACAATAAGAGAAATATGCATACAATCTTACAGTCTTAGTGGGGGTGCTGGCACATCTTAGCTGTAAACTGCACAACAGTCATATGCATTTCTGAGACTTTCTTCTACATTTAAGTTTTTCCAAAGCATGTTAATAGTAGTCTTGCACAGAAAAAAGCATAGGGATTTTCTCTTTGGAATACAAAAATATTTAGCAATTTTTCCAGTTCAAAATCTTCCAGAGATTTCCTATTTCCATTTCAAATTATCTGTCCCTAACGACCTGCCATTTCCATTTGTGAAATATCTAACCCTCCTTTTGTTCCTTCTGAACCCTACTCTCCAACTTGGAGGCAATAACCTTCTATTAGGCTATGAAATTATGTATATGGGGACAGGGAGTTGTAGGACAGGGGAATGGGAAAAAATGAAAATCAAGATTTATCATGTACTGCTATAAACTCTCAATGCTGAATATGATCACAATGTATATATAAAATGTACCAATAAAATAAATTTAAAAGAAAAAGAAAAAGGTTTAAAAAAAAAAGTAGACAGTACCTGGGGGATGAGAGAAAAAAGAGAAATCCACATCAGTCTATAGCTGTGCCTGTTGGGCCATTTAGTTAAAAGTTTAAACCTATTTGGCATTTGAAATTTGAAATTACCTATACATTTAATGTTATTTTTCTTAACCTTCAAGTATAAGGGAAAATTGAAAGTTCAAATGTTACCTTTATCACCAATAAATGGCATAAATCTAGACAACTATAACACAAGGCTGTCCTTAAGACACTCTGAAACTTATAATTGGGTGAGTCTGAGGGAAACTACTTCATGCCTGTCTATACAATGGAATACGACTTAACACTGTGGAAACTTAAAGTAGAAGTCATCCTCTTGAAACAGTAGCCTTTATAATGCTTTTTCAGATCCATTTATGTCTAAGGGCTCTACAGACAAGCACACTGTAGGTTCTTGAGAAGGCCACAGTTACTTCAGTGATTTCAGTCCTCTCTGAGGATGCTATTCATTATCTTCTTTTCGTGGGAGCACTTTGCAAAGTAGAAGCTTTCTTTGGTAATGTCTGTTCTCCTCTATCAACGCCTCCCAGTACAGAAACAGCTCAGGCCCTGTCAGGTTCTCCATTATAAATTCTCATTTTCAGCAGCTTAGAAATCATCTATAAATATTCACTTGTGGTAGGATGAGATTTGACAGGAGTTTTACAGTGATCATTTAAGAAATTATGGAAAAGAATTGTATTTTAGAGTTGACATGTTAGAGAAGAGACAAAAAGAAAGGATCATGTGATGGAGCTAAATGAACCACTGGAAACTCATAATTTAAGCCATATTTTCATAAGACATGTTAGTTGCTCAAGATCTTGTCAGTATGAATGCAAATTCAGAAAGAGTTTTGGTGAGAAACAAAGATAGGTAATTGAGAATGTATAGATGTTTGGTGTACGTCACTGAATCTAATCTCTTCCATTTGGGGAGAGCACACTTGATTATCTAGGTGTCAGGAAACCATGTGTAAACTAAAGGATGGAGAATCTTCTGCTGAGGCTTGCCTGTCACACAATCTTGGCAACTCTTGCCTTGGCACACACACAGAGAAATGAAGATGCACATTGGAAGGAGGAAAGTGAACAAGTAAGACACCAAACTTTGAAGAACAGAAAAATAACAAAGATTTTTGGGAACATCAATATGATTCTCTCTCCTCCAAACACATATCTTGTTTTATGATAATGTCCTGACACTGTGATTAGCTTTTGCTTTTTCAGCAAAGGAGAAGGTGAAACTACTCTTTAAATGCATGTCTTTTGAAGAAGAAGAAGAAAAACCTGGAGAAGGAGGAGGGTGTGCAAAGAAGAGCAACTACAACAAACACAAGCCAGACAGCCGTGTGTCATTACTGATTTGGGTGCAGAGAAAGGCCTTTCAGACAGCAAATATGTTTTCTTTAATTAAATGAACAAAAGAGAGAGAATAAAGGCAAGCTATGTTCAAAGAAACTTAGATAAAGCAGTATACTTCAAAAGGCAAGATTTCTCTAAATTGGAAACAAGACATATAAAAGATTAGAAGACAGACTTTTCTGAGTAGATGGAAACTTAAATTATAAAAAAATATTATTAAAACAAAACAAACCTTTGGAAAGTGAACTGTACAACACTGTAGTTCCTATCAAGGGGCAGACTGTCATCCACCAGTCAGCTTAGGGTCACACCATTTCACACAAACCTATGTGCATGTGTGCCTACACACCAATTATTAGCATTTAGGAGGAGCAGTTCCATACACCCCCTTAGTTTCACTGTAATACCCTCCACCAAACATAAAACAGGGACAAGTGGTAGAAAGATGTATGGAAAGTGCTGCTTTGCCAACCCCAAAGTGAATACCTTGGGACTTGTATTTCTGGGGCCCACTGTGGCACAAAGAGCTGAGGATGGGCTGTGTGTGGACATCATTGATACATAACTACAAATCAAGTGACTAGACTCCCACTCCACTTGAAATAACATTTAATCATTCAAAAACTTAATTAAATATAGTTTGTTTTGTTTAAAAATATTCTGAAACCCTTACTGAGTTTTGTTCCAAGCATTTGAATGATTTTTTTTAAAAAAAGATATTCATAAGAAAAAAAATGAACAAGAATATACGTGACAAGGTCTTCTCTCTAGCTAGTGGAAACACCTCCAGTCTGGGTTTGTCAGAGTCCTAGAGTGTCAGGATCCCTTCTTTGTGGTAGGCTTTTCTTCCATTTGAGTTTGGCTACAACAAGCATCTGCAAATTAAGGGGTTACCAATGTGATGGTGGAGTAACTTTTATAGTATGATTGTTACAAAAACTTTTGTCATGAGATAGTAAGTTTCTAATCAGGGAACATATATCAAAAGAAGGGTTTAGTAAAATGATTTCAGAATAGGGACTATAGGGGGCCAATTCCAGTGGGATTTCTTGTTTATATATGTGTGGCATCTGGGCTTCAGAAGACTGACATCAGAATGAGAGGTTTAATAACCTGCACGAAATTTAAGAGTAAGCCATCACATCATCTATCATGGATCGTGGATGAGTGTTGGTCTTTTAAAAAAACCCACTGGCTGTCTGTTGCTCAGATGAATAGTTCACACTTCATCTGTCAGATAATTCAAAATTGTTTTCTCTTCTTTCTCCCATTATTTTTTCATTTGGATTCTCAAGAAAGTACCTGACCAGAAATATTTTTTGGCAGACCTATACTGAACAAGAGTATGGAAAAAATGGGATGATGAAATTTAATGCCATAATCAGAAAAGCATGCTTTGTTTTGGATGATAATATAGGAAGAGAGGAGGCACAAGAAGCCTTTTCACCTTGCTGTGGAACATGTCACCATTGTTTTTTGGTATCAACTTCTTCTGATTCATATTTATCTGAGGAGAAAACTGTCAGCATTTTCTTCATAAATTTGCTGTTAAATTCAGTGGAACATTTGCATGACACAGAAAAGACTGAGGAGAGGAGAAGTGTAGATCAAAAGGGATTTCCAGTAGCTCAAGCTGAAGCACAGGGATATGAACAAACCAACATAGAAAATCACATTCTCCTCAACTTTCCTGGTCTCTCTTTACCTTTGACTTTCTTTTGTTTCCTGTTTATTTCACTATTTAATTCTTTCCTCTGTCTGACCCTCCATCTCCATTTTAAAGGTTTCATTATTTCTTATGCACTTTAATCATCCCATCTCCTTTTTTCTCTCCCATCTGAGTTCTGTGCTTTACCTATTAAAAGTATAAACATCAATACTTTTAAATACATCAATTTATGTAACCTCATTGCAGCCAAGAACATTCCTTTTTATTAAATCATATATATATATATATATATATATATATATATATATATAATATTTTACTTTTAATCCTGTGATGAACAGTTAGTAATTTAGTAATTTTCTTTCTTTCTTTCTTTCTTTCTTTCTTTCTTTCTTTCTTTCTTTCTTTCTCTCTCTCTCTCTCTCTCTCTCTCTCTCTCTCTCTCTCTCTCTCACCCTGGGAATTGAACTCAGGGCCTTGCACTTGCTAGGGCACTGAGCTACAACTCTGGCTCTGAATAATTATAATTCTCTTCTAATTATTATGAATAATATTGCAACAGATACCTGTGTACAAATTTTTGTGCAGATACATATTCATTTCTCTTAATATGTTCCCAGAAGTGGAGTGTCTAGGTCATAAAGTGACTGTGTTCAATTGCTTGAGACAATTCCAGACTACTTGGCTGGTCCATTGTGAAAGCCTACCAGGCATCCATGAGAAATATTTCATATCCCAGACACTTATTGGTTGTCATTTTGATTATTATCATTACTAGTGGATATGAAATAGCATCTTGTGGTTTTTTGGTTTGCATTTTCCTAGCTTTTTTCACTTAATGTAATGAACTGCAATTCCTTCTGTGATGCTGCAGATAACAAGATCTCATTCTTTTATAGCTGGATAGTAAATACTCTGTCCTGTAAATACTCTTTGTCCCACCCACTTGAGTTTTTTACAAAGCCACTTAATCTTGTTACATTTGGCTATCTAGTTTCCCAACATAATTCAGTTTCCCAGAGTTATTATTTCTCCCACTGAATTTTCTCAGTATTCTCAAAAAACTCAATTCTCCACTTAGAGTAAATTGATTCCAATCTGATTAAGGCTACATAATTGTTTCAGAACAATCAACCAATTTCCTGTCCTTTCCTAGATCTGTAGAGGAGCCCCTTTCAACTATAGACAGATTCTTGTAACTGGTAGGCTTAGCCCCATAGCCCAAATTACAACACAAAGGATAACTTCATCCCTTTGAACAGTAAACTCCCAACTAAGATTCAACCTTATGACTCATTCATTTCTCAGTTCCTAGGAAAATGTAGCTCCTGTTTTCCCCCTTGTCCAGTAATGAGTGCTAATGAAGAAACAGCACATCTGCTGACTTACTGATACTGATGAATCCCCATTGTCAAAAGCAAAATGTATTTTCCAAGCTACCTTCTCAAATTCATATTTAATCTAATGACTTAGATGATTCACAAGCTCTACTAAGTTCAAGTCCAAGCTTGATGATTGTAATGCAAACTTTGACAAGTTACTTAACTTTATAAACTTAGTTTCTTCTCTATAAATGCATATGTTGATTCTAGTATTTATATGATCACTTTAGGGGGCTGGAAGCAGACTTAAATAAGGAAAATCTATGTAAAAATATTAACAGTGATTGGTAAATATTTCACATTTATTTAATATTATACTGTCATTTTATACCTGATATATACACATATATATGTATATATGTGTATATATGATATATATGTATATATGATATATATGATTGATATATATGATTATATGCATCTTTTTCTGCCATTTTCTTTTCTTAAAATATTTTATTTTTCCTCTTGAGGATTCCTGCTTATCAAGAGGAGTCAAAATAACTTCTGAGAATCCTTTCCTGATTTTCCAAGGAAAGATTTTCAATCCTGCTCTCTCTATATTCTGATGATTCCTCTACTGTTCCTCTGTCTAAAATAGTTTGCAGAACTTGTCTGTTTTCTCATCTGCTTCTCAGGAGGCTTAAGGATCTTCACAAAGTCTTATTTTCCTTAGTGTTCATGAAGGCACCTGAAAAGATATTTGGTCCACAGCCAATGTCTTATTCCCAGTCATATTTTGAGATTCAGAGAGGTCAGCCTGACAGACTCCTGGAAACTAAGGTGTTTCTTTAGTTTTTTCAGTGGAAATCCTATGAACAACTTGCCACAAGAGACTTACAGGATTTCTGGCCAGTAAATAGTATAGAAGTGCAGTGTCATGCCCAAATACTATATGTATTGCTTGTCTACCAGCACCAAGGATCTGGTAGAAGAATGCTGGTCAAAGAGTGATACCTGCAGTATTTCCATTGATAAATGCAGCAGACACACCCTATGAAAACACCACTTAAATACAGGCAGAATCTGTAACTTGCTTCTAATGGATAGAATTTGACTTAAGTAACAGGATAGTCACTCCCTTGAGTAAGATATATTAAATGCAAAATTAGAAGGAGGCTTTCAGGGTAGTTAATATCCCTTATGATTTAGTTCTAATCAAAAGGATGACATTTCAGATGGTCTGATGTGTGAGGGAGATCATTTAAAGATGGTCTGGAGTCCTACTTAGACCCCCAACCTGGAGAAACTGTGAGATAATAAGTAAATATTTCTTTAAATTTAATTTGTTATACAATGTAGATAATAATGCAGGAGTTCAGGTGACAAATGCTCCCTGTAATGTGATCCCAGAAGCTAGGTATACGGAAGAGAAGACATTAATAAACTCTTCCCATACTAAGTAGTCAGGGCTTCATAAATCATTAATGATCACGAGTGAATGTGTGATCATGATTTCTAGGACAATGATTCAAATAGAGTGTGTAAGCTCACAGTGGAATTGCAAAGAACATAATATAATTTATTATGCTGTAAACAATTAGGAAACATTTTATATGCAGATCGTCACACTGACATTTCTTCCACCAAAAGCTAGACAATATGTATATATTGAATCTTATCTTGCAAGAGCTTGCAAGTAAATTAGAGGAGTGCATAAAAGTAAAGAGTTGAAAAAGAATGGAAAGTGAATTATTACACATAAAAATTGGCACACATAAAGGGCTAGATAGAGGCCACTGTGTGATAAATCACCTGAAGGAATTCACAAAAGATAAGCCCTTTCAGCCTAAAGGGTGAAGAAAAACACAGAAGGAAGAGACCATTACAAGCTAATACCCCAAATTAATTAATGTATTGGTAGGCACAAAGTCCTCACATCACTGATGATGGTGAATGATTTTCACCTATTTATTTTCTGTTTGTTCTTCTTCATCTAAGAAATGTCGGTTCATTTCCGATGCCCATTTGTGGATTGGGTCTTTGAATTTTGGGGGGTTCTTTTTGACTTCTTTATGTACCCTAAACCTTAGTCTTTTGTCTGAGGAATTGCTGGTAAAATTATTTCCCATCTTATAGGCTGTTTCTTCACTCTACTAGTGGATTCTTTTGCTCAGAAAAATGTGTTTAGTATGGTAAGATTCCAGTTGTTGACTCCTTCTAATATTTCCTGTGTGATCAGGGTTTTGTTTATAAAGTCTTTGACTACGCCTATGTCTTCAAGAGTTCTACTTATATTATCTTCCAGAAGATTAAGGGTTCATGTTTTAATATTCAGATCTAGACCGTTTTTGGTTTTAGTGTGGTGTGTGATGAGAGATCTGAGACTTGGATGAATCTTCAACATATGGAAAGACAGTTTTCCCTGCACTGATTATTAAAGATTATCTTTCTTCTAGTGAAGGTGTTTGGCACCTTTGTCAAAGATTAAGGTAGCTGACTTTGCTCAGACTTGTTTCTGCTTGTTCCATTCTGTTTCATTGCTTCTTAGGTCTTTTATTCCACCACTAAAAGGCAGTTTTGTAGTATGATTTCACACTGGGGGTTGTGAGGTTTTTGCCTTGTCATTGTTGTCTGGAATTTCTTTTGCTATTCTAGGTGTATTCTGGTTCTACACAAATTTTGAGATTGTTTTCTCTTGTTCTGTGATATATTCTGTTGATACTTTGACTGGGATTGCATTAAATATGTATAGCATTTTTGGAATTATATTTTCAGTATTTTGGTTTTGCCCACTATAGAACAGAGGATGTCTTTCCATTTTCTTTTTCATCTTTTTTTAAAGCTTTTTTGAGACAGGATCTCACTTTGTAGTTCAAACTGGTCCTGAACTCACTATGTAGCTCAGGTTAGTCTCGAACTCTTGGCAATCCTCCTGCTTTTGCCTCCCAAGTTCTGGAATTATAGGAGTGAGCCACCATGTCTGGCACTGTGGTATGTGGTAATGGGCATCAAACTTGAGACCATTTGCTTGCCAGGAAAATGCTGAAACCACTGAGCTAAATCCCTGGCCCTCCACTTCTTAATATCTTTTTGATTTCCTTTTCCAGAGTACTATAGTTTTCAGTGCATAGGTCTTTCTTTTCTTTGTTTGGATTAATTTCTATTTCATTTTTGCAATTGGATGCTATTGTGAAAGATGTGGTTTCCTTAATTTCTTTCTCCATGATTTTGTTGTTTATGTATAGCTATGCTACTAGTCAATTGAGAAATGAATGTTAAAACAACCCTGAGATTGCATCTCCCTGTAGAATCAATGGTTATCATCAACAAATCAGCTATTAACAAAATGCTGGAGAGGCTGTGGAGAAAGAGAACCCTGCTCAACTGTTCATGGGAGTATAAATTGGAGTCAATATGGAAATCAGTATGAATTTCCTCAAAACACTAAAACTTGAGGTTCTGTTTGACCCAGCTATTCTTCTTCTCGGTGTCTTTTGAATAGAGCTAAAAGCATCAAACAGCAATATATGCACATCCATGTTTAAATATCACAGTATTTCTCTTATGTAAGAAATCAAAAGTGTAAATAAGGACCAAAATGGGTGATAGATATTGAGAAGTAGAAAGAAAACGTTCAAATGGTGATGGGAACAAAGGAGGTAAAAGGGAGAAAGGAAGAAGGGAAAAGGAAAAAATGGAGATGAAGTAAATAAAGAAGTGAAGGAGGGTTGAAGGGAAGGGAATGGGGGAAAAAAGAAATCTCTGGTATGAGAAAATAAAGATGTAAATGAGTCCTAGAATTGTATGTTATATATTGTGAAATAGAAAATACTCAAAGTAAAATAAGGTGAAGGGGGAAAAATAATGAGATTATAACAAAAAAGTAAGGAAACAAGTTTTATGTATATGGGGGGGGGTGGTAGGGTGGGTAGGGCTATGGGAAAAAATGAGAATTAAGTTGTGTCGTATACTGGTACAAATCTCCATTATGGAGTGCAATCATGATGCATATATGTAATGTGCCAATAAAAATTTTTTAAAAAGAAAGAAAATCACAGTATATTATGTACAGGAACAAATTTCCCTATTTAGTGTATTACTAAAATTAACTTTTAAAAAGACTAGTGAAAATCTGAATACATGCTCTGAACTCAAACTTGTCTTTTTTTGTGTCAAAGAGTTTATAACGTGTTTACCAATGTGAGGGATTTTCAGATTGTAGAAGGTGTCCCCAGTTCCCCAGAGTATATAATGGAAGCTTAACAATTGGAAGTTTAATATTTTCAGCAAAAAGGGCTATTTTATACCAGCTAAGAGGGGCCATTTTTGAGTGGGGAGGGTATTAGAGGATGGAATTTCTTGCCCTTGAGATTTTTGACAATAGGCCTTTTCTTATCTAAGTACAGGAATTGAGATGGCATGGTGACCGCTGTGGGAAGAGTGCTAGATTAGAATGAACTCTCACAGTTCTTCTTATCTTCAAAACCTATAATTCAGATGTCACTCTTGAACGGCAAAAAGTAATAGCAAGCAACATTATTTCTCTGTGCTTTTAAAAGTCATCTTAGCATGCATCTTGACAAACTTCTGATATTAATGATTCCTTTTGTCCAAAATAAACAAGGAAAAAGCAACTGTGGTAGTCTCCTTAAAGCAAACGGTCCTGGTGGTTGATCTACTCATTAATGCGTTTATTTGTGATCTTTAATTTTAATAAGTTTCTTCTGAGCTTACCTAAATGTCTAGATCTGCCTCCAACATTTCTGTAGACATACATGATATAATGTAGGTTTCTTTCTTCAAATTGGTCTCGTGCTTTCTGAAGTAGAATATAGACAGCAGTGGATGCTGCTGGATGGCTCAGTGCTCTTATCACATGATAGCCGGCCCTGCTCCTCCTGTTAATTCCTTGGACAGATGCTTACCATGAAAACTGACATTGTGGTAAGATGTTCACCTTAATAATTCTCTCCTGCAGCCCTTGCATTACCTTCTAGTGCCCAGTGAGTCACATTGCTTGAAACGTTTACCAAATGCTGGCTACCCTAATTTTATATTCTTATGTAACTATTTTCCCAATTAGATGCACTAATATGAAAGTCACATGTATTTGAAGTGGTTGTGTGTGTATGTCTGTTTCTTTTTAGTTTTTATTTTATTTTTCATTAAAATGCCTTTGCAGTACATGATGTTTGCATTCAGCTGGGGAAGTACGTGTTTTTAACATTTCATAATTCTTTGTGTACCTCTTTCCCTGCCTCTTCTCCTCTTCCTTCTACTCTAGATAGCTTTCCTTTGGCAGATATTCTTTTTGTTTCTTACTACTTTATTTTCTTTTTTAAAGTATGCTTTAGATTGCTCCTATCAGAGAAGTTGTGCAATATTTAAATCTCTGGGTCTCACTTATTTCTCTTAAATGGTCTCAAAGTACATTCATTTTCTGACAAATGATTCAAATTTATCTTTATTTATGGCAGAATAGTATGCCATTCTGTAAAACTACCATATATTTTCAACTACTTATGAATACACAGGCCATTTCTAAGTCTTAACTATTATGAATTGTGCTGTTATAAACATGAGTATGCCTATGTTCCTGACACAGTAACTGTAAGGGAAAATACCTAAAAAGGAAACTGCTAGATTGAATTCCTAGTTTTAGTTTTTGAGAAATCTCCATACTGATTTCTTTAAAGGTTCTACCAGTTTACACTCCAACCAATAATGTAGAAGAGTACCTTTCCCCCCATAATCTCCCCTGTATATGTTATTTTTTGATGACATTTTTTGTTTGTTTGTTTGTTTGCTTTGCTTTGTTTTTTGAGACAGGGTCTTGCTTTGTAGTTCAGACTGGTCCTGAACTCACTATGTAGTTTAGGCTGGCCTCAAACTCACAGAATTCTGCTGCCTCTGCCTCCTGAGTACTGGGATTACAGGCGTGAGCCACCATGCCCAGCTTTGTGGTATGTGGTACTGGGAATAGAACCCAGGACCTTACACCTGTCAGTCTGATGCCAGAAACACTGAGCTAAATCCCCAGCCCTTGATGATGTATTTTCATAAGCTTATTACCTATTCATACTTCTGGAAGTATCTATTCATTTCAGTTGCCCATCTTTGGGTTAGGTTTTTAATTGGAGATCTTTTCTTTCAGTTCTTTGTAAATTCTATATATTTATCCTCTGTCAAATGAGCTATAGCAAAATTTTTCCCATTCTGTAGACTTTTTATAGTATTTATTTTATTTTATTATGTGCTTACTTATTTCTTGCTGTGTGAAAGATTAAAGTTGATATAGTCCCATTTTTTTATTCTTGGGGCTATCTTTCATATAAGTAATATCTTTTTCTTAATTATCTTTATTGGTACATTATGAATACACATGATAATTGCATTCAACATTAAGAGTTTGTATCAGGGCTGGGGATTTAGCTCAGTGGTTCCGGCGCCTGTCTTGCAAGCGCAAGGGCCCGGGTTCAATCCCTGGTAACCACATACAATACTGGGCATGGAGACTCATGCCCAGAAGCAACCAGTACCACATACCACAGTGCCAGGCATGGTGGCTCACACCTGTAATCCCAGCACTCAGGAGGCAGAGGCAGGAGGATTGCTGTGATGTGAGTTTGAGGCTGAGCTCAAGACCAGCCTGAACCACAAAGCAAGACCCTGTCTCAAAAAACCTACAAAAAAAAAAAAAAAGAGTTTGTACCAGAATATGAAATGACTTGATTCTCATTTTTCACTTTTTCCCTTGCCCTGCATCCCCCCGCCCCCTATATACACAATCTTTGTTTTCTTTTTTCTTTATTATTACCACATTCATTTTCCCCTCATTATTTACCCTTACACTCTTTCCTTTTAAATATTTTCTACTTTACAATATCAACTATACATACTACAACTCATTTACAACTTCTTATTCTCGTATCAGAGAAAAGATATGATATTTACACATCTGTGACCTGTTTATTTCGTTTATGAGGGTGTCATTGAGGTACATCCATTTGAGTATGAATGACTCAATCTTATCATTTTTAATGGCAGAGTAATACTCTATTCTATAAAAGAACCACATCTTCTTTATCCAGTCTCTAGTTGATGGACATTTGGGTTGTTTCCAAGACTTAGTAATCACAAACTGAGCTGCTATAAACATGGGTGCACATATGTCACTGTGAAATGACTCTTATAAGTGATATCTTGTTTAGAAAGTCCTTTCCTATTCCTATATCTTCAAGAATTTTACCTATTTTAACTTCCAGTAGATTATTTGTTGTAACATCTATGACTTTGATCCATTTCATTGTATTTTATTTTAGTATATGTTTTTAGGTGACATCTAGAGTCAGTCTTCTGGGTATGGGTAATTAGAAGTAGCCTCCACAACATGTTCTTGGCCCCTTTGTCAAGAATCAGATGACTTAATGTGGCTGGGGTTGTTTCTTTGCCTTCTATCTTGTGGCATTCATCCAGGTATCTGTTTTTATTGCCAGTCCAGGACTGTGGTCCTACTTACTTTGTTCCTGTTGCCTGGACTGCTTTTACTATTCTGGGTCTTTTGCAGTTTCATATAAATTTTAGGGTTGTTTTTCTAGATCTGTGAAGAATACTTTTGGTATTATTATTGGGATTGTATTAAATCTATATAAGTTTTAGTATTATGAATATTCTGATAATATTTGTCTGTCTAGGTACAGAGAGCACATTTTCATTTTCATTTTTTTTTTGATGTTCTCTTTGCTATCCTTTTCCAGAGCATTATAATTTTGGCCATAGAAGCTTTTCACTTCTTTGTTTAGATTAACTCACAAGTATTTAATTTTTCTTGATTCTATTCTGAATGTCATTGGCTTTAAAAAATGTATATCTTAGTGAGTTCATCATTGGTGCATAGAATGCAACTGATTTTTCTGTGTTGATTTTGTACCTTGCTACATTGCTTAATTTGATTATTCTAAGAGTCTTTTTTTTGAGACAGAGTCTTGCCGTGTAGTTCAGGCTGGCCCTGAGCTCAGCCTCAAACTCACATCACAGCAATCCTCCTGCCTCTGCCTCCCGAGTGCTGGGATTACAGGTGTGAGCCACCACGCCCGGCACTGTGGTGTGAGGTACTGGTTGCTGCTGGGCGTGAGTCTCCACACCAGTATTGTATGTGGTTACCAGTGATTGAACCCGGGCCCTTGTGCTTGCAAGACAGGTGCCGGAACCACTGAGCTAAATCCCCGGCCCCAGTAAGAGTCTTTTGGTGGTAAATGATCTTGTCATTTTAAGAATAATGACAGTTTGATCTCTTTCTTTTCTGCATGTATCCCATTTATTTCTTTCCTTTACCTAGTTCAGCTAGCTAACATTCCACATACAGATACTATACTGATATTGTACAGGAGAACTGACAGTGGATGTCCTGTCATTTTCCTGATTTTTTTTTGATATATCTAAGCTTTTGCCTGTTTTATATGTTGTTGGCAGCAGGTTAGTCATAAACAGGTTTTATCAGGTGGAGATAAGGTCCTATATATTTTCATGTTTTGGAAGAATCATGAATAGATGTTAGATTTTGTTAAAGTCTTTTTCTGCATCTATTAAGATGATCTGCACTTTTCCCCCTTGTTCCTATTCACGTACTATTTATGTATTAATGATTTCCATGTGTTGAACCATTACGGCATCCCCAGGGTGAAGCCTACTTGACCATGACGTATGGTCTTTTTGATGATTTCCTGGATTCTGTTTTCAGCTTTTCCAGTGTCTCCTTTGTTTTTTTTTTTCTTTTGTATTAGCTATCAAACTGAGGACCTTGTTCTTGCCAGGCAATGAATGCAGAAGCACTTAACTACATAACCAGCTCTCCAGTATCTTCTTGAGAATTTTTGTGTCTGTGTTCACTAAAGAGATGAGCCTATAGTTTTCTTTTTCAGTTTAGTCCTTGCCTAGTTTTGGAATCAGGGTAATTCTAGCTTCCAGAAATGAACTTGAGAGTACTCTTTCCCTTTCAATTTCATGAATGAGTTCGAAGAGCCTTGGCATTATACCTCCCCTGATGTTCCTGCAGAATTCAGCAGTGAATCCATCAGGTCCTGAACTTTCTTAGTTGGTAGAAGTTTTTTTAATGTTTCAATTTAGTTACGTTATAGGATTATTCAGGGTTTTTCTGTGTTCTTGTTTCAGTTTTTGTAATTCAGGAGTGTCTAGGAATCTGTTCATTTCTTCTACATTCTCTAATATGTTGAAGAACAGTTTTTCATTGTAGTAACTAATGATTTGCTTGCTTTAGCAGAGTCTTGTGATTTCACTCTTTTCACTTCTAATTGTACTTGTCAGCTTCACTAAGGGTTTGTCTGTGTTGTTTACTCTTTCAAAGAGGCAGGCCTTTGATTCACTGTTTGCTTGTATTTATTGTCTCAGTTTCATTCATTTCTGCTCTTTTCTTTATGATATCCTTACTTGTACTAGCTTTGGGTTTGGACTGTTCTTGTTTGCCTAGGAACTTGAATGGCATCTCTAGGTTATTTATTTCAGCTTATGCTATTTTTCTAATAAGACTATTCATAGTAATAAATTTACCTCTTAACACTGCTTTCATTGTGTCCCACCAGTACTGGTATATTATACTGAAAATTTTATTTGACTCTAGAAATTTTTAGTTTGCTTATTTGCTTTCCTTCCTGACTCACTGTGTTGTTTAAGGTCCAAATGCTTGTAAAATTTCTGTTGTTTCTCTTGCAATTGATACCTGATTTCAGTGTGCTATGATCTGATAATATGTAAGCTATTATTATGTGTCAGTCTATGTTCTGTTTTGGAGAATGTTCCATATGCTGCTGAGAAGAATGTACAGTCTGAGAACAATCTGTAAATATTTATACAAACACATAGTTTGGCTCTGATATTTGTTAATTTTTTGTTTAATTCTTATATCTAGTTGTGAAACTGTAGTATGGAGGTTCCTTATTATGAATGTGTTGATGTTTGTTTGCTATTTTATTTCCATTAGTGCTGACTTCATGAAGTTAAGTGCACTAGTATTTAATTCACATGTATTTACAATTCTTATCTTTTCATTATACTGTAATCATTTTCCAAAATACCTTCCTTCGGATGGTTGAAAAGCCCCATTAATTGTCATTAATTTAAAAACACTTGGAAAAAAAGACACTTCTCTGACTTTTGATTCTTGTTTTGACTAATGCACTGTTTACATGACCTTCACTTCTGTGGATTGTTACAAACATATTGCCAATTTTAACTCCCAATATCTGATATCCAAAATGGTCCAAAATATATAGTATGTTTATCAGCCCCACTGTAGAAAAGGACTGTTTCCACACCTGTATCATATCCTTTGGTAATTTTTCACACTAGGCCAGTGTCAGACATGTGGGTAATCTGTGTTAGTGGTGTGTAGACACTGAGAATTCTCGAACCTCCTGGGCTACAGCAAAGGATCATTTATTATTTTTCTACCAGTATTTATTTAATGTTTACTATGTTCAAAACTGTAGAGGAGAATATGAAAATTATTTCAATGGATTTCCCCATCCCTATACATGTAAGAAACACGAGAAGTTCTATGAATCAATACAACACAGATAAGAATGACTCACTGGAGCTGGGGTAGGGAAACGTCTTTTACCCAAAGATAGTATTAAATTTATAATAAAAACACTGGGAATTCAGTGAAAAAGAAGAAGATAGTGGAGGAGAGAATGTTCCTGAAAAAAATGAGCAAGAACAGAGAGGTGAGAGAAAGTTTTGAAGAGGGATATAGAATGTGGAGTAGAGAGAGGAGTCTGACAATATTAGAATGTGAAGGACCTTTTGGGATACATAAAGGATTGAGATACAGTATTTCTCTAGAAGCCAGTAGATTCCAAACAGATAATGATGTGTTGGTATTTGTGAAAAGGTCAGGCTGCCAGATGGATAACAACAACAAAACATTTTATAGTCCACATATTCTCCCAACAACTTTGCCATCAATGAGACTGGGAACCCTTCCTTTGACGGTTCTGAGCATATACATCTTATTTCAGAATCGACAGTTAACAATCTGCATGTTTTATATCCTCTAAAGCAAATTCGTTTGGATTTTGAATTTACTAGATGAGTATCCTCATCATCAGAGAAATTTTGACAGACTGTTAAAACATTTGTTCCAATCACTTCTTTATAGTCTCAAGAGAATTATAAGTGGACTTTATAATCCTACCACACCGCCTCTTTTTCCCCTAAATTAACTTCCAATCATGGTGCATTCACACCACAACACCAAAATCAAGTGCTTTTTACTCTGTCTCTACACTGACTCATATGTAAAAATTGTTATTTGAGTGTTCTTCCAACATTACAGGTGCCACCTGCCTACAGAGTCCTCAAACCTCCCTGGGACATGCTGATCCTGTGCTGGGTGCTAGCCGAGGGGTACTGTAGCTTGTTCTGCAGTTAAGCATTCACTAAATA
>PVIR01033435.1:0-17892 GCA_004026965.1 Petromus typicus
AAAGAGAAAGAAGATATTATTAGAGGACAAGGGAGGTTCAGATTCTAATGTTAATCTCAAAAACTAGAGGCCCAGAGGCAGGGAGTATAGGAAATCATCTAGGAAGTGGAGGAGCAAGAGCCCAGTTAGAGAACAACTCAAAGAAGTCAGTGAGAAATGTCCTGAGGAGCCCAGCTGACCTCTCCTTTGAAATCTGAACCAACTAGTCAAGAGTCACAGATCTCTACTTAGGAGGAAGAACTGGCCAAAGCTAGCACAGAACAGAGCCAGTGAATACGTGAAGAAACAGCAGAACTGGAGGAGAGTGTGGAGTCAGCAAAGGTTCAGCTAGAACCTCTTCAACAGCACCTGCAGGTTCATAGCAGAAATCAAGTGAGACTGAAGGAATGAAAGGTCTGGAGAATCATCATAACAGATCGGATCAGTGCAGGAGCCCATGCAGTGTTCGGATAAATGGGACTACAGATTAGCACAGTCTCAGCACCACCAGCAGCTAGGCAACCAGTCTTTTTTTTTTTTGGTTTTTTGAGACAGGGTCTCGCTTTTGTGGTTCAGGCTGGCCCTGAGCTCAGCCTCAAACTCACATCACAGCAATCCTCCTGCCTCTGCCTCCCGACTGCTGGGATGACAGGCGTGAGCCACCACGCCTGGCACTGTGGTATGTGGTACTGGTTGCTGCTGAGCATGGGTCTCCACGCCCAGTATGGATGTGGTTGCCGGGGATCGAACCCGGGTCCTTGTGCTTGCAAGACAGGCGCCGGAACCACCAAGCTAACTCCCCGGCCCCTAGGCAACCAGTCTTAATAAGGCCAGATAGTCAGGAGTCTCTAGCAAGAATTGGTCTTGAAATACCACCGTCCGGACCGTCGTGAGTGGTGAACGTGAAGTGGTAACTGCAGCTGTTAATGAAAAAGTTGCTCCTGAAGTTGACAGTGACAGACACACAATAGAGAAGACCCATTTAATGTGCAGTCAAGTTCACTGACATCCAGTTGCAGATAAACACTTGGATTTTTTCCAGTCTTGTCCTTTTGTGGACAGTGATCCTGTCAAGGGTGATCCTTTTGGAAAGTCCACCCATTTGGGGGTAATCCTTGTCGAAGTTCAGATCCCTTTCATTTGACTAGTTCTTTTTTTTCTTTTGAGACCAGGTCTTGCTTTTGTAGTTTAGGTTGGCCCTGAGTTTAGCCTCAAACTCACAGTAATCGTCCTGCCTCTGCCCCCCCCCCCCCCAGGGCTGGGATTATAGGTGTGAGCCACCACACCCGGCACTGTGCTATGCGGTTCTGATTGCTGGTGGGTGTGAGCCTCCACATCCGGCATTGTTTTATGTGGTTACTGGGGATCGAACCTACTTGCAAGGCAGGCGCCAGAACCACTGCGCTAAATCCCCAGCCCTCATTTGACTATTTCTTCAGGCAGGCTTCTACTGACCCTTTTGCCCCTTTAGGTACTGACCCTCCCAGGGCTCCCAGTAGTAACAATGATGCACTGACAGAAATCTGACACACAGTGATCCTCTTGCTCCTGATGGAGCAGCTGTCCCTGCAGCAAGTGATTCAACAACAGACCCCTTTGCTTTTGTTTGCAGAAAGGTGTCACTTCGAGATGGCTTTGCTGACTGACTCCAGCACATTGTCGGAGGTCAACAACCAAGAGCCTTTAGTTCAGCCATGTCAAGCTCTGTCAGTGTTTGAGGAAATGTGTGCTGGGAGGGAAGATGGACCCCCAGCACAGCCACCAAAGACTGAGACAAGATCCACTCCCTGACCACAGGGAAAAGACCCATCAACAAATTGCATTCTCCTGATCCCTTTAAAGTGGATGGGCCAATTTAGTTTTCCGCAGGCCGTGACAGCCCCAAAGAAAAAGATCCTGATGTGTTTTATGGTCTGTTCACTTCTACTTTGATTACTACCAATGCAGAGGCTGAGTCAAGCAATTTGGTTAACTTTGGTGCTGATTCGTCTGGAGAAGAGATGATTGAATGGGTCAGGAGGGGCAGTGAGAGGAAGAACAGTTTGGCCTGACTGAATCAACAAGAACAAGAAGACTTAGAACTGACTGTTGGGCTCAGCAAATGTGAGACACCAGAAGCATGAAGAGTTCTCTTGGATGTGAGGGCGATCTGGCTGCGACATCTGTTATGCCTGTGATCGCCAGGGTTGATTCAGCTGATCTGGCTGGCGAGGCAGGTGTTCTCTTCCTCCCTCACTGCTCCATGTGTGGAGCTGCAGGCTCGGGTCATAGAGGACAAGCACTGTGGATATAGGACGACTGTTTCCTCGGTCAAGTCTATACCAGTAGCTGCGTTCCTCTGCTAGAACCTCCATACAAACTCTCAAGGTCCATTTGAAAGCGCTGTAAACATAAACTAAATAAACTCTTTCCCTTTTAAATTTAAGTGTTAGGTATTTTGTCTCAGCAATGAAAGAAAAGTAATTAACACAGAGATTTGGTATCAGAAATGCTGTGATATAACCTGGTCATGTGGCTGAAGAGCCTTTGGAGCTGGCCTGTGAAAAGGGGAAGTTAGGCAATGTTCGCAGATGCTGGATGGCAATGTAAAACTGGGACACCTTTGGCCATACTGTACTCAGGCTTCCGGCCTCGGAAGACCGGAAAGCTGGTAAAGACCAGGCGAAGGAGATTTCTGCTGGGAAGAAGGACTGCATGAACTTTCAGACTCCAGGCCATTCATGTTGTGGCCTGGCAGAGTTTGTTGGCATTTTGCTCACATTTAGAGATTTTGTCTGAGACTGCAATTAAGGGGGGCAGACTAACCTCACAGAAGAAATTTTAGAGCAGCCTAATGTTGAGGCGGTGGCATGGCTGCTGTTGGAGGCCTTTAGCCAGATTTATGTTGAGACTCAAAAGCAAAGAGCCCAGCAGAATGATTTAAAATGTTTTGAATTTGTCCAGAGAGGAAGCTCCAGTAAAGTTGTGTCCTGCAAAGATAGAGCAGAGGAGATCTTGATTGCTGCAGAGTGACAGGAGAATGGAAAAGCTGGCCTCAAGTTATCACAAGAAGCAGCAGGACTCCTCCTAAAATCGCAAAGTGAGAGACTTTGCTCTGATTCCCGAACAGGGATTTTGATTATCATTCAAGTGAGTAGGTCTTGTTAGTACATCTCACGAACAAATCAGGTGTGTGACCAGTAGGCATTCTGCATGTCTGGTCAAAGGACTTGTGTTGCTAAATTCATGACCCTCATCTCCAGGTGATAGTTGTTCAGGAGAGAAGCACAACACTAGGAAAATTCTTTTAAAGGAATAGAGACTTGCTGACTTTGCCAAACTAAGAATGGCCTGCTTTGCATCTCTCTGCTAGCTCTCATGGGTTCAGCAGCTTGTTTTGTCTAAGAACTACAAGAAGAAAGGTCATGTGTTTTATTTTGATTACAATGCAAGGTTAAAAACTCTTATATTCAGGATTTCAGGCAATACTGAAAGAAAATATTTGTGCTACACCTACTTGATTAGTGTATGTGTGTTCAAGCAAGCACATCCAACTTCTTGATTCATAAAGCATTTGCATTTGTATCTTTCAACAAGCTAAAGGGAGGAAGCCGATGTGTAGGGCAGGACAATAGGGACAGACACACACCAGCTTACCGGGGAAGGTGTCTCAGTTTTTTTTTTTTTTTAAGACAGTCTTGCTTTGTAGTTCAGGTTGTACCTGAACTAACTATGTAGCCCAGGTCAGCCTCAAACTCACAGAAATCTTCCTGCCTCTTGCCTCCTGAGTGCCAGGATTACAGGCATGAGTTACCACGCCTGGCATTGTGGTATATGGTTACTGGGGCTCGAACTCGGGACTTTGTGCTTGTCAGGCAGACAGCGGAACCACTGAGATAAATCCCTGGTCCAAGGTATCCCAGTTTTGTGCTTAGTTTTGTAGGGTACTTTTTATTTTATTTTGATTAAGTATAATAGTACATATTAATGGGATACCATGCACTATTTTAACATGTGTAGTTAACATGCACTAATCAAGTCAAGGTGACTAGCATTTTCCTCTCCTTTTCATTTCTTGATGTGTGGAGGCTTCAAGCTCTTCTATCCTAGATCTTCATAAAAGACGTGACAGTTCACTGTGAACATTGTGGTCCCATGCACTGTAGAACACGATAACTTATTCCTTCTCTCTGTGTCTTGGTTTCCGTTACCCAGCATCCTTTTCCCTACCTTGACCCACTTCCCAGACTCTAGCGATCACTAGTCAACACTGAAATGAGTTTTAGTGTCCACAGATGAGAAAGAACTTAAAGCTTTTGCCTTTTTGAGATACTCCCTTGTTTATTAGCACATTCTTCATTTTGAGTTTGTCCCATATTTTCATACAGTGAGATAGGTTGTGCAGTCTGTGCTGGAGCACTGCTTAGGGGATGCTGATCCTTTTCAGGACCCATGTCTGGAGGGAGGGGATGTCCCTCTGTCAGTCACAGCTGATGTCAGCTGTAATCTCCCAGGCAAGTTGTCGTCAGTTGTCTCTCATATGGTTGTTGTTTTTCTCCATTTCAATGAAAAACAGTATGTGGAAAGAGAGAGTAAGATCACCCAAATATCCTGTTTCTTTTCCAAATTTCCCTCCAGATTTAGTATCTATCGATAATTTTTATTTAATGTTCATTTTTATAATAGTGGCAAAATAATTATTTCAACCCCATACTCAATACTCTGCCCTCCACATTCTACTGTAAGTGAATGCCTTTTCTTCTTTACATTTATTTACTTATATTTATCACCAGTATCAGCTCATGAAGTCTTATTTCTTTCTTTTTAATTTTTTTTGAGACATGGTCCCACTTTGTAGCTCAGGCTGGCCCTGAGCTCACTACATAGCCCAGGTCAGCCTCGAACTCACAGCAATCTTCCTGCCTCTGCCTCCCAAGGCTGGGATTATAGGTGTGAGCCACCACGCCCAGCACTGTGGGATGTGGTACTAATTGCTGGTAGGCGTGAGTCTCCATGCCCAGCACTGTTGTATGTGGTCACTGGGGATCAAACCTTAGCCCTTGTACTTGCAAGGCAGGTGCTGGAACCACTGGGCTAAATCTCTGGCCCTGAAGTCTTATTTCTTAAAAGCTTGTAACTCAGTGTTGGGTTTAACTATTTGGATGTTCAAATCATCCCAGTGTTGCGTCCTGGGATTCCTTTCCTGCTGGTGTCTGTGTCTTTGAGATGTGCCATCCTTTCTGCTTCCTTAATATGTCATTATTTTCAGGCATAATAGTATGTTCCAGACTCAACTTGCACCTGCTCTGCCTTAGTCCTAGAATCAGCTGGTCCCCAGGGTTCCCTGAGGCCTTCAGGGTGTTAGAGAGCAGGGCCTGAGGACGGGATGTGTCACTGATAATGCTAAGGTGGCAGTGGTTTTCTTTCAATACTTTAAATATAATAGTCCATTTTTCCTGGCTGTTTCTATCAATAAATTATCAGAATGCTATTCGTTTGAAGGAAATCATTAAAAATTTAGTCTGCCTTCCTCATTATACTGAATTTTCTCCTGTGGGCTTTGTCTTTGTAGATGAATCACCTAAGCCAAAGGGGGGACAGGGTCTCTATGCAGGATAAGCTGGCCTTGAACTCACTGTTTGGCCCAGACTAGCTTCAAACTTGTGAATTTCCTCCTGCCTCAGCCTTCTGAGTGCTGGTTTTACAGACATGTACCACTAAGCCCAACTTTAAAATTTCCTCCTCAGAAGAGAAGAAAATTTTAGAAAAAATTAGATTATGCCACTTCAGATTGCACATTTTCCTTACTTTGTCAGAATAACAGTATAAAACTAATTTTATTTCCATATTATAATACCATATTACTAAATTTAAATTCACTTTTTTCTTGAAGAGTGATCTAAACAACTATTTCTGAAGTATAACAATGTGAAACAAACTTCTATGGGGAGCAATAGCCAAATATGTTCAAGAATTTTATGCAGAATACCAATATGGTCCCATAATTTCATTTTTGCTGCACTTCATTTTATCCAAAGTTCATTGTACTCTGTGGTTTGAGCATTGCTATAGACCAATGATGACAAACCTTTTAGAGCTTTCAGTGATGGTAAACAGCCTACTGTGGCATGCATGCCATAAGTTTGCCATCACTGCTATAGGTCTTGGCTGGTTTCCCTTTGGCAAGGTGCTGTGGCCGAGGAATCCTATTCCTCATGGAGCGGTTTGGCGCTTTGGTTTGGGCCATAACTATGGGAGTCCAGCAACCTTGAAATGAACAGAGCTGGAGCCAAGGGTCAGCGTCCCAGGCTGTTGGCTGAGGCTCAGGGACTGGGGGCCAAGCCAAGGGCACCCAAAGGCCTGATCTGCCGCACTGGCAGAGAGACTGGTAATGTTTTACTAAGCTAATCTGAGTTTACCTTGGTGCAGCTTATCACGTTATATTTTCCGATCTTCAACTTCTGAGATGTGGCATTGGCTTCTGTGGTGATGGAGGGGGGTTGCCTTTTGGCTCGTGTTGGCTCGTGTTGTTGTTATGGCGACGAACAGATTCTTTATGAAGCTATCTTATTACAAAATAAGAATGCTTTTGGAAAAATCGAACTTGACGATTTCTCACAAACCATTTTTCCTAAAGTTCACCGAGGGAGACCTCTCTTCCAGACGTGTCAGGGAAACCGGGCCTCTACTACTTCCGGAATGGCGGTCACGTTGGCTCGGCCTCCCAAGGCGCCTGCCACTGCCACTGAACATGGCGGCTCTTCTCGCGGCCCCTCCGGGGCTACTCCTTCTTGCACAGGCTCTGTTGACTGGCTGGGCTCCTGCTCCTCAACGGCACGGCTGTTCTGAGGGGTGGGGGCGGGGTGTGGACCCTCTCCCAGAGCTCCGGCCGCCTTGGGGGGAGGGAAACCCTTGTTTTGAACACAGAACACTCAGTAGTCAAGACTATTTTAATGCAATTTTCAATAAAATAAAAATTAATACCCTCCCCAGATCACAATTGTAGATCAAGGTGTGACATGAATTTTCCTCACTGGCTTGGGCTGGAGCTCTACCTGTTTTCTCTTTTCTCTGGATAACTGTGTCCATCTCATGCTTCAGTTTTTGTTTTGTTTTTTTAAAGTTTTTTGAGACAAGATATTGCTTTGTAGTTCAGGCTGGTCCTGAACTCAGCTTTGAACTCAGCAATCCTCCTACCTCTGCCTCCCGAGTGCTGGGATTATAGGTGTGAGCCACCATACCTGTCTCAGACTTGATTTTTGAAAAGGAGATGGAAGTCCAAATTTTTACATAAATTCTACCAATCTTTTTTAAAGTTCTTTGAGACAGGGTCTCACTTTGTAGTTCAGGTTGGTCCTGAAAGCACTATGTAGCCCAGCCTAGCCTCAAACTCACAGCAATCCTCCATGCTTGGCTAAATTCTACCAATTTTAAAATGTAGGCTTTGATAGGAAAAAAAATGATTTGAGGCAACCCAGTTTCCATTTGTGACTGGATGCCTGCCGAAGGGTTACCAGCCTCTGAGGTGTAATTCTGGGTTGGCCTCTCTCCCCCCTGAGCATGAGCACCGTGTCTGGACCAGCTGTCCGGGGCGTCTGCCTCCAGGCTTTCGCACCGTCTCCCAGCTGACTGGCCTGTGTCTCTGTTCTTCACAGTGAGGCTGGAGGCATCTCATCTTCTGGTTAGACATCCGGGGTCCTCTTGGTGCCTCTGCCCTCTACCCTACATTTCGTCAGACTCCGGGACTTCTGGCTCTGGTTACCGACAGCGCCCAGCGTCTGTGCCTCCTCTCCAGCTCCTTGCCTTTCCCTTGAGGTCCTCAGACTCTATCACCAGGCCAATTTCCACAGCCCCCTAATGGCTGGTCCTTCCTTCCCATCTTTCCTTGGGAGCTGTCCCTTCCAGTACTGTATGCACTAGCCACTTGTGGCCTTAAAACATTTAATCAAAATTAAATAAAATGACAAAGTCAGTCCTTTAGTCTTACTAGCCATGTGTGGCCGGCAGCACAGATACGGGCTGTTTCCCTCACTGTGGAGGTTTGTGCTGGACATTTTTTCTACGTGGTCACTTTACTTCCCAAAGCCCTCTCTGGTCGTCTTTCTGGTTGGACACCTATCTCCTGGCCTCACTCACATGGCACCTCACCTCTCCAGCTGTACCCCCCATCTCATCCCCACACACACCCTCCCCAAATCATGCCTGTTCCCAGTCCCTGGCCGTACTGGTTCTCCCCACCTGCATCCCTAGGAGCCCTCGGTTCTGCAGTTGGGGCTACCTCCCGCCTTCTCTGTCTACCTGATGCCCTCTCTGTTCTGGCACTGCCCTTGACCTGGGATTTCCGGGCTCAGCGCAGGCCCAGGCTGCCTGCCTCACGCTAGCTGCCCTGCAGTACCAGACAGAGCTTTAGTATCTCGCTCACAGATGGTGGCTAATGTGTCTGCCTCTGTGTTTCCTTGTCCACACTCCTCAGAGGCAGAGGTAGGGGAGATGTCCAGGACCACTTCCTGAGAAGTGTCCCAGTGTTAGCAGCAAGCTTTCTTTCATCTTCAAGAAAACATCTGGGGGCTGGGGATTTGGCTCAGTGGTTCCAGCGTCTGCCTGGTAAATGCAAGGTTCCAAGTTTGATCACCAGTACCAAACACCACAATGCTGGGAGTGGTGGCTCATGCCTGTAATCTCAGCACTCTGGAGGCAGAGGCAGGAGGATTGCTGTGAGTTGGCTCACCTGGGCTACATAGTGAGTTCAGGGCCAGCGAGATCCTCTCTCAAGAAAACACGTTACTCACCTAGGTTAAAGACTAAGGAGCTCCATCAGCTCAGCTGACTGCTTATGAGCTGATTAGAGATTTCTGGCAGCGGTTCTGTGGGTCCTTGCTAGTAGGTGCGCTTCTGGGCCCATCTGCTTCTAGCGCCCCCGTGTGGCTTACAAAGCACAGCGCTTCCCTGGCTTCGGTTTCCGGTTCAGGTCCCTGGAAGGATAGAAGTAGCTTGGAAGCCTCTCCCCAGGAGGGGGAGAAAGTAACTAAGAAACACACGGGAAAGGTCCTCTAGGCCCAGTCAGGATCCCAGGCCCATCCCGACTGCCCTGCTGTGGCCCAGATGACCTTGTATACGCAGCCTGGAACCCACAGAGGAGTCAGTTTCTTAGAAGTGGGTGGGCTGCTTGGCCAGGGTGTACACCTGAAATAAAGGCCGTCAGAGCCCACACAGTCCCCTCTGAATAGCCAGGGGGTACCCCTAGTCTAGGCTCTCTGTCCTAGGGACAGTCTCTGTCCACTGCTACTAAAAGGAGAAGTCGGGGGAGGTTGTGACTGGGGCAGCAGATCACAACGGGGCCCCCCACTGCAGGCAGGACCTCATGGGAAGCGGGAGGTGGGGCTTGAAACGTGTCCCTTCAGGGGACCCTGTCATGGTCTCTACTCTGTGCAGGGGGTGTGGGGATCTGTCTCAGCATACACGTCCCTCCTATCCGCTCCCCAGGCTCTGGAAGTGGGGTCGAGGGTTGGGAGATGCACTTTTTTTTAACAGGGGGACTCTGGACCAACAAAATATAGCAGGCCAGAGCCCTTCTTCTGTACTGAATCCAGTAAGTCCCGGGGACCAGGAATAAGAAGTACTCTGGACAGCATGACGGGGACTCAGGGCAGGACCCGTGCCTTGCCGATGTGGAAATGCTCTTTCATGAGCCTGAACTCTTCCAAGGAGGTGCTCAGACGTCATGGAGGCTACAGCAGCCTGAGAAGGAACTGGTGGGTGTTTACTGCCCTCTAATGGGAGTCCTGGAAGGGACGATTCTGAGGATCTCTGGGTTGTAATGGGGATTCCAAGGCCCCTTCCTCAGTGGCTCTGAAATGGGGGCAGCAGGGAGTTCCTGTCACACCCCCACTCCATACGGTTCTTTAGGGCTGCCAGATGCAGAGCTGAAGCGTGTTCCACACAGCAGGATTGTTTCCTGAGGGAGCAGATGCTGGGGGGAGACGGCCTGACGTGGAGTCCCACCCTAGGAAAGGCTCCATCTTTGGGTACATTTGTTGGGAAAGCAAGGGAAAGGCCAAGTTGGTTGGGACTTTGTTTCCTCTCAGGAGAAGTAATTCCTTCTTGAAATTGCTCGTACCTTTCAGTAATAAAATGTGCATCCCTGAGACAGGTGCTTGTGGAGATTCAAGGGATGGGATGACAAAGGGAACCCTGGTCGCCCCCTTTCTGCTTTCCAGCAGAGGACGTCAGCCTGCGGAGAAGCTGAGAGCTCATGGGTACAGTCTGCCTTTGCTCTCGGGATGGCTGGGCACTAGCAGCAGAAATAAGCCAGAGGCCGTAGGCTGGAGACAGAAGGAGCCAGGTCTTCTGGTGGTGCCCGAGAGTAGAGAGTGAGGACAGCACGGGTCCAGCAATCTTCTGGCACTGAGCGCATTGCATGGACTCAGCCCCTAACTCCTTCTCTCTACTGCCCCCGACACCTAAAGGCAATGCCGCCCTCCTTAGCCCCTCACAGCGGGGGCACTAGGTTCCCAAAGAGATGTATTTGAGCAGGAAAGGATGACAGAGGTGGAGGACGCCATCTCCTGCTCTGTCTCCACTGCCCAGCAAGCTAGGGTCAGGTGGCTGCTATCTCTGCACCCCGGTTCCGGTTCCGATGTCTATCCCGGCATCACAGGCAGGGGGTGGTAGTTGTGGTGGTCGGAAGCTCAGCTGCAGCCATGCGTGGTCCGAAGGCAGCACGGTGGGCATCATTATGTCCTTGGCATCAGCAGGCCCATCAGGAGGGCGGCTCCTGCCTCCTTCCTCTCCAGCTGCGGCCCGACACCCCACCCACAATTTCACAAGTGCCCGATGCCCTGGGTTGAACTCCTCTCTTTTCCAGGCTGGTTTGTTCCCAGCACTGCACACATGGTGGACAACCAGCTAGAACTGCCTTGAACAGTGAAATCTATTTCTAAGAACTCTTTGGGCCCACTGGCTCTAGAAAGAAGGACCGAACTGGATTAGGACAGGGGCAGGAGGTAGGGAGACTCTGCAGAGGTTCAGAGTGGGTAGAGTCCTGCCCCACAGGAGCCTGTGTGACACGGACAGGGAGGGCAGAGGGGCTGAGGCAGAAGCTCCTGGAAAGGACGGACCACAGGCGAAGGCAACACAGGCCAAGTTGATCATGAGGACATGAGACTTCTCTTCCCTCCCCAGCCGTCTGCTCAGGAGGGGTGTCTGCAGCACTGGCTCAGTGCTCCCTCTTCCCCTTCCGGCCACAGCTGCTGTCTGGACAGGTCTGGTGGGTCCATGGACCCTGAAGCACAAGAGACGTCAGGCTTAATTGGGACCTCAAGGGTGGGGGCATTTTAGAATAAGAGTCTCCTAAGGGCAAAGTCTGAGGGTCTCCCTGGAGTTCTGGGCACTGGCTGTGGGAAGGGGGGTTGTTTTTTGATGTCAGCACCCTCAAAGCACACGTGTAATCCGGCCGAGGAGATACCTTAGGAGGCCACACTTAGGGTGTGACAGGGGTGGCAATGTCACACAAGGTTCCCAATTCTTCCACAGAATTTGGGTGTTGATGTTCCTTCCTGTTGAAACCCCTGTAGTCTGTGGAAGACAAGCGCAGGTCACAAGAGGCCATGCAGCCTTGACCAGGATCTGTGGGGTGCTGCCCTGTGGTGGCCCCTCTGGGAACCCAGCTCTCCAAAGCTGTGACCAGCCCAAGCCACAGTAAGTCACCGGTCGCTGCTGCTGAAGGTCCCGCTGAGCTTCATTCCCTGTCTGGGAAACTAAAGTGTTGGTCCTAACCCCCTTGTCACACCCAGCTGTGTGTCCTCCTCACCCAGGCTTCAGGCTCACCCCTGGCTCCTCTGTCCCAAGCCCCCATCACGATAAAGAGGTTGAGCACTGCGCCCCAAAGTTGGTAGGGGTTTGAAGCCGAGCAACAGCTCAGTAACACCGGAGTCACCTTCCACACCAGGAGTCTTTTGTGAGACCGCTGCTGAGTTCCACAGTCAGAGGGTCGTGGCAAGGACAGACATTCATTAGAGGGCAGCACAGGGCCCAGGGAGCACTGTGTGAGGGCTGACTGACAGTCTCTTCCCCTGGGACAGTCACCCCCACAGACTTCGGAGGGCTCCGATCCTAATGTACTGAGAGTTGGGGAAGCGCTCACTGAAATGTGCTAGCGGCAGTGTGTGGCTGTGGTTCACCTCCCCCACTCCTTACCCTTCAGCCCCCAGCGCTCTCCCCCCCCCCCCCCGCCCCCCAGGTCTGTTCCAGCCTGTCACGCGGACCTCACGAGAGGCCCTGGAATCTCTGGCCTCTGATTGGCTGAGCGGGTGAACAGTGACTCTCATTTCCTGGGCCGCAGGTTGATTCCACTTTGGCGCTCAATCCAGGGAGGGACCAGGCAAAGAGAAGTGTGTTTGAAACCTCGATCTTCTGGGAAACCCGGGCCGCTTTAGGGCTCATTGCTGTCCCGAAGGGGGACAGCTAGTTGGGGCAGAGTCTGACCCTCCATGCCAGGAGGCGGACCAGCTGCATCCGGGCACCCGGCTCAACCTCTGTGTGCCCCAGGAAGTAGGAGCAGTCAGTGATAACTGCCACAGGAGTCGTTGGGAGGGCTCGGTGTTTATTTAATCTCCTTTCTTTTCTTGTATTAGTACCTGTTTGTAGTGCACAGTGATTACGCTGGTCATGGGGAGTTGGTACATGTACCTAACACATCTTCATTCTTTTTCCATCCCATCCCCTTTCTCCACCTCTTGGCCTCCTTCCATTTATTTATTTTTTTATTTTTTTTGTGGTATTGGCCCTTGAACTCAGGACCCTGTGCTTTCCAGGCCAGTGCAGCTCCACTGACAGGCAGCCCCAGCCCCCTCTCCTTCCCTTTAGATGTTTATTTTACTTATTGTTTTATAACAAAACATCGATTGGTACATTTTAGGGACTCACCACAGAGCCCTTCAGATGTTTAAGCTCATAAAGGGTGCAGAACTGGGGTTGCAGTTACAGAGGCTGGACCTGGCCCAGCCCGCAAGGAACAGCTCGCTCCTCAGCAAACCTAAGCACAGGAAGGTGTCGAGGGGCGCTTGGTGTGTGGGGCTGACCACGTCTCTGGCCTGGAGAGTTTGGCCGGAATGGGCCGTCCTGTACCAGAACTTTGCGACCTGAGTGTTGCTGGAGCAGTGTCCCCAGCGTGGCCAACAATCAGATGACATATGCTTTCCTTTCACTGCAAAAATATTTTTTCAGGACATAACCAATCGATCACATCACGCCCCATTTTCCTCCCAGGGCCATGGAAGCGTGTATTGTAAGGGCCAAACCTCCTCCCCACAGAGCAAACAGACTGCTTCCTGCAGATAGTAAGGGGTCAGATTTCTCCTTCCGCCCATGGCCCTGGGAGACTTCCTCAGAGCCGCGTTGCCAGGCCGGCGGCCCTTTCTGCTCCGCTTCCCAGGGCCCTGCGTTTTAGTTCTGCGATGTTGCACTGTGTTGCCTCCCACGATCCGCCTGGAAAGAAGCAGGTTATCATTAATGACGAAATGGAAAACAAGAGACCCTTCACTGGAAGAAAACAAAACCAACAGCCGTTGAGGGGCGGTGCTGCTGCCGAATTGCGACTTGATTTGCGTGGCAGTGGTGACTTGTGTCTCCCAGCAGCGGGGAGGAAGGGTTGCGCGGAGACAAAGAAGGAAGTAGTGTTCTGAGAGCAACAGGGCCGGGTGGGGGAGTTCTGCAGCAGCGCAGGGCGCAGGCAGAGGGAGCCCGAGTGCTGACCTCGGTCTGCTACCTGGGAGCTACATGACCCTGGGCAAGTCACTGGCTTCTCTCTGCGTTCGCGTAGTAACAGTAACTGCCTCATGTTGTCCATGGTGTCGGGAGAGTCTGACGTGTCCATTAATGCCCAGGAGAGGGAAGAATACAGCCTGGCTCATAGTAAGCGCCGGATAAATGGAGCTTGCATCATGCTTTAGCGTTGGAGGGAGGATAGAGATGAGGACGAGCAGGCGTGTGGAGGCCTCTGGCTCGGAGCGGAGCAGCCAAAGCCAAGGGGGCAGAGCCTGGGTGGAGGGAGCCCATGGAAGCTGCCAGTGGTTCTGGCTGTCACAAGATGGAGCCTGGGACTCCAGCAGTGAGCTGGTGCGCCGGCCCAGCCGCTTCGGGCAACGTTGTCCCTGCCGGCCTCACTGGGAGCTGCGCTTCACCCGCGGCCCGCCAACCTCCCGGGGCACACAGGTCTGGACTCACTGCAGGTCTGGACTCACTGCGGAGGTGCTGGCCCTTTGCCACAGGCTGAGTGGGCCCAGGTCCAGAGGAAGATGGCCTGGCCCCTGGGAAGTGAGGACAGGCTGGGAACAGAATGTCCCTTCGAGCCCACAGGGATTTCGGGGCAGGCGGCGCCGATGAAGGCCCGACCTCCGGTTAGCCACATGTGACTGTTGGGCTGGGATTTGGACGTGACCTTGGAGCAGGAATTCAGGAGACAACAAATGTTGGGACTCTTGAGATCAGGGTGGGACAGTGTGAGAGGGGATCCGGTCAAGAGGAGCCCAGAGGAAAGGGTACAAGGACACTTCCGGAGGTGACGGAGACTTCTTATTCTGACTGTGGCACTGGTATTGATAGAAGACATATGATAGGGATGACAATGGAAATATTGTAATCCCCTGACTTGCTAGATGTCTAATTCTCTAAAATCGAAGAATGAACTTGAGTTTCCTGCTCTCTAAAATGGAAGAATACACCAATAAAACCATAACAGTAGAGGTTTGGAATAAGAAAAGTTTATTGAGAGAAAGATAGCTTACACAAGTTGTTGCCACCAGGTCCACTTCTTCTTCTTCTTCTTTTTTTTTTTTTTTTTGAGACAGGATCTCCTTTTGTAGTTCAGGCTGGCCCTGAGCTCAGCCTGGAATTCACAGCAATCCTCCTGCCTGCCTCTGCCTCCCGGGTGCTGGGATGACAGGCGTAATCCCAGCCACAATACTTGGCACTGTGGTATGTGGTTCTGATTGCTGGTGGGCATGAGTCTCCACGCCTGGCATTGTTGTATGTGGTTATTGGGGATCAAACCTGAGCCCTTGCACTTGCAAGGCAGGGGCCAGAACCACTGAGCTAAATCCCTGGCCCAGCCCCCTTTCCTCAAGGGAGTTTTATAGAGCAAAGCCACAAGGTGAAGTGGGTATAGGTGGGACAAAACTAGTCACTTAGATAATATTGTTTAAATGGGGATCCGATGGGAAAGGAAGTCATGTAGCAAGGATTTTCAATCAAAGATCTTTCGTGGAAAGGGTGGGTAAGATCTTGATCCCTCACACAGGTGAGTGATACCTATTTAGAATATCGATCACTGCTGTTTATCCTATGTGGGTGTGGTAGTTTCCCCTTTTTTACAAAACTTTCAGTGAATGTGTCCTCCTGTGGATTCCTTGAGGTCGGGCCCTATCTCAGCACCAACCAAACAGCTAACTAGCTTACCACAGTATCAGAGTGTATACATTATCCGAGCCATCACGTTGTATGTATTCAATATGTGCAGGGTTTGTACATAAATTATACCATAATAAAGCGGTATCAAACTTCTACAAGTTAGAAAGTGATAGACTGACGAGAAAAACATGAGAGAGAATTGAACAGACACCTTATAAAGGTTACCACCCCAAGAGCCAGTGGCAAAAAGTGGTTTACCCGTGACAGTCACGGAGGACATGAAAAACTACAAGGACATAGCTACTTCTACATTTCTGTCAGCCTTGCTGACGCTAAGAAGATGAACAAGGATTAGGGTTCATAAGCATTTGGAGCAGCAGAATTTGTCCGGTGCTGCGAGTGGCCGCATAGTAGACAGCTGAACTAGTTAGGAATTATTACAAGGCAGCTAGGCCCCTCAGCATGGAAGACAGTTATGGTGGAAGAACTAAGAAGCAGGAATCATGGAAGAGAGGAACGATCACACTCACATACTTCCCCTAGGGAGGAAAAGCTGTGTTTGATATTCCACATAGGGGTCAGTCACCTCGGGTGGGGACCAGAACCTCGGGCCCCTTCCTTCATGGAAACCCTTGTCTATTCCTGTTTGCTTGCTCTGCGACTTGCTTCCCTACTTAACCAATATTACCTAAGGGACTCTAATTGTAATCTTATTAGTTGACCATAGTTTTGTCCCACCTTATAGCCACCTTGTGAGTGCCCACTGGGGCAATATTACCTAAATGATCGTAATTATCCTCTTATTGACTGTAGTTCTCTCCCACTTTAAACCTACCTCACCTCATGGATTGGGGCAGTAAAACTGCCTCAAGAAGCAAGCTCGGTGGGTAGTCACTCTCGGGGCCCTTCTGTCTCAGGCAGAAGTCATCTTTCTCTCAGTAAATTCTTCCTCCTCCTAACTTCCTTGTTCCTAGACATCATTCTTCGATTTTAGACAACATGAGCTCAGCCTGTTGCATCTAGCAGGTTGGGAGGTAGTTATATGAATATCCCTGATATTATTCAGAGAGCCACAGATCATAGGTTCTATGTCTGTAGAGCCACTCTGGAAAGTGGTTGGATGTTAAGTATCTTCTCTCCCTCTTTCTTTTCTTTGTTTCTTTCTCCCTCTCTTTTCCTTCTTCCTCTCTCCCTCCTTCCCCACCTGGCTCAGCAGTGGGACAAGCACATGCAGACTCCCTTGAGGGGACAGTGAGTGGCCCAGAATACCAGCGCGCCACTGGACCCCTGCCAGGCTGCTGGGAAGTGGTGTTAATTTGCTGCCCGCTGGACCCAGCCCTGCAGAATGAGGCAGCTCACTTGTGCTGAGTGACCAGGGCTGCTGTGCGGGGTGAGGAGGGGAAGGAGAGCTGGGCAGCCGTCTGCAGGGTGGGAAGGCACGTGTGGCCAGCAGGTCACCCACATCAGGACATGTGTTCTTGGGAAGGACCAAGGGACGCACTGCTTACACACCAAGGGTGAAAGGTGAGTGTGTGCCAGGGCACAGGCCCTGGCACTCCGAGGAGGCTTCGCCTCTGCAGGTCATGCTGGGGGACAGGACCGGATACAACAATGTGGTATTTAAACGTGTGTCTGATCTATTTCACTTAAGGGTATGGTTTCAAGGCCTATGCATTCAGCTAAAAAATATCTCGTATTTATCTTTCTTCCTCTCCTCCTCCTCCTTCTTCTTCTTTGTTTTTTTAAGACAGGGTTTGGCTTTGTAGTTCAGGTTCGTCCTGAACTCAGCTTCAAACTCAGCAATCCACCTGCCTCTGCCTCCTGAGTGCTGGGATAACAGGTGTGAGCCACCACATCTGGCACTGTGTTATCCATATTGTATGTGGTCACCAGGGATCAACTTGGGCCCTTGCACTTGCAAGGCAGGCGCTGGAACCACTGAGCTAAATGCCTGGCCCACATTTACCTTTCTTTATGCCTCAGTAGTATTCCATTTTATGAAAATTACATCTTTATCTATTCATTGTTTGGTGGGCATTTGGGGTATTTCCAAGATTTAGCTATTTAAAACTGTGTGCTATAAACATGCACATGCACATATCACTGTGATATGATGCTTTTAATTCTTTCAGGAAAATACCAAGAAAGGCAATAGCTGGGTCAAATGGAAACTCTAGTTGTGTTTTTTTTGAGGAAATTCTCACTGATTTCTACAGTGATTACACCAGCCTACCCTCCTACCAAAGGTGGAGAAGGAATCCTTTCTCTCCAGAGCTCTGCCATGGTTTGTTATTGGCTGGTTTCTTGATAATACTCATTCTTTCTGGAGTGAGATGGATTCTCAGCATTATTTAAAAATTTGATCTCATGAATGACCCGTGATATTGAACATTTTTTCATATATTTATTTGTTGTTTCTACTTCTTCATCTGAGAAGTGTCGTTCATTTCAGATGCCTATTTTTGGACTGCAGCTTTAAACTTGGGAGGGAATTTGATTTTTTTGAGTTCTTTGTATATTCTAGATAGT
>PVIR01033436.1:0-17878 GCA_004026965.1 Petromus typicus
AAGATCAAGCAGGAAGTGAGCCAGCTAAAGACTGGGGTAGGTGAGTGACTGGACCCCGAAGCCCGAACCATCCGCCCAGGGTGAGTCTCAGTTTCCTCATAGGAATAGGCGCACAAGGTGATGGGAAAACAGCACTCCATTCTCGAGGGGCCGTGATTACAGCCGCCCCCAGTCTCCTGTGTCCTGTCTGAGCTCGAAGTACTGCTCCTACTTTGGAGGGCACGGGGCCATGACTTCTGGTTCCCAAGGGTGACGAAGGCGCTCCGGAAGTGGACAGGACAATGGTCCTCTGTGGTGCGGTGTCAAAGCAGGGCCTGAGACTCGAAGGCTGGGTGGACAGGGGTGCGGTCAGCCAAACATGGGTCCACCTCCCCCAACAGCCCGCCTGTGCCGACGCTGCCCCTGGGACTGGACATTCTTCCAAAGGAACTGTTACTTCTTCTCCAAGTCCACCCGGAACTGGACCGACTCCGTCACCGCCTGCCAGGAAATGAGAGCCCAGCTGGTCGTCATCAAAAGTGCTGAGGAGCAGGTACCTGGGGGGGCCTCGGCCTGGTCTGGAAAGTGACAAGGCGGGGAGGAGATGGTTAGTCAGAGGAGGCCGCGCATGAGGGGCTGCTGACCCCGCTTGGCGAGGAAAGATGTGGCAGTGTGACTGTGAGACTCCCACAGACCTTACGAGGGGACACACACAGGACCTAAGGCTGTGAGGACACCTGCAGGGGGAGCCGTCACTGGTGTGCAGGCCAGAGTTCAACAACTTGCGCTGTGGTGGTGGGGAATCTTCTGTGCATATCTTACTGATTTCCCATTGTAAACATTCCCAGCGTGGCTAACTTCAGGCTACCATTGGGATTGTTGCTCAATGTAGCACCAAAAAGAGAGGGTTCCCCGTCACGAGCCGGTGTCATTCACCTCCGGTGGACTCAGTCCAGAAAATTCATGTGAATGGAGACCAAAGAAAAGTGACTCACACATGACCCTGGGCACCCAGAAAGAGGCCTGTCTGCCATGTGTACACAGAGTAGATGCGAAACATCAAGCTTCGGGCCGGGGATTTAGCTCAGCGGTTGCTGTGTCTGCTTGGCAAGCGCAAGGGCCGGGGTTCAATCCCCGGTAACCACATACCACAGTGCCGGGCGTGGTGGCTCAGGCCTGTAATCCCAGCACTTGGGAGGCCGAGGCAAGAGGATTGCTGAGAGTTCGAGGCTTGCCTGGGCTACATAGTGAGCTCGGGCCCAGCCTGAACAACAAAGTGAGATCTTGTCTCAAAAAACAACAAAAGACATCGAGTTTCCAAGAACATGTTATAAAGACAAACGTGCGTATCTCTAAGTGTATGTGATGTGAGACCAACACTGCGAGTTCTGGGTTCAGGTCAGAACACACCTGCACTTTAATACAGATGAGAAAGGGACTCAGGACTCCCACGTACATGCGGGGGCACCTGCTAATGCCATAGAGGGTGAAGGGCAAGATGCGGGCAGGATTTCCTGCTGAGAGGCTGAGGGGACAGCGCCTGAGAAGCTGGGGCAGAACTCCCTTCTGACCCCCTTCTCGCCCTCCAGAGCTTTCTGCAGCTGAATGCCAAGAACAAAGGCTCCACCTGGATGGGACTGTCGGATCTGAAAAAAGAAGGCATATGGCACTGGGTAGACGGCTCACACCTGTGGTTCAGGTAGACACGGGACGAGGCACATCCTGTGGTGTAGGAGGTGCTGGGAGATTAGACATACTCTGAGTCCTCCGCACTCGCCGATCTCCAGTCATCGGAGTCTGGTACTTACTGATCTGAGGAGGGTGAGGCAGACAGAACAGCAGGTATCTAAGATTCCACCAGCAGAGCTGCAGGGGGAGTTCCCAGCCTGGCAGGGAAGAATAAAAAAATCTAGGGCTGGGGATTTAGCACAGTGGTTCCAGCGCCTGTCTTGCAAGTGCAAGGGCCCGGGTTCGATTCCCCGGTAACCACATACAATACAGGGTGTGGAGACTCACACCCAACAGCAATCAGTACCACATACCACAGTGCCGGGCATGGTGGCTCACGCCTGTAATCCCAGCACTCGGGAGGCAGAGGCAGGAGGATTGCTGTGATGTGAGTTGGAGGCTGAGCTCAGGGCCAGCCTGAACTACAAAGTGAGACCCTGTCTCAAAAAAAAGAATGAAAAGTCTGAAGTGAAGTAAGGCCCAAGTGCAGGAGAAAATTCCTACAAAATGGAGGTGTTTACGCTCATACATCCCAGGAAAGAGAGCGTACAGATAGCGTCCTAGCAGGCCGGATGGTGACAGACCAGGGATGATCAGGCAGGAGCGGGAGGCAGAGCTGAGGAGCCTCTGAGACGCAGTGACAGGCTCAGGCCTGCGCCTTCCTCAGGGAAGTGCGCTCCGGTGTGCAGGCGCTTCCCCTGGGGTCTGACCCTCCACTCTGCAGGGGTCCAGAGTGCAAAAGTCCAATCAGGGAGGTGGCTGGCGGTGCGTATTCCAGACAGGTGGTTTGTATCTGAAAACCACACCCTTAGGAAGGAAGAAGTCACTTCTCAAGCATGGGTACAGAGCCAGGGGCCAGGGACGAGTGATTCGTGTGTGTCGCTGAGTGTCTGCAAAAAGTGTGTCTGCTGCGGGCCTGCAGGAGAGCTGTGAGAAATTCAGGATTCTAGGAGCTTCAAGTACAGCCCACACGGTGGGGTGATCTGGGACAAAGGGCCACATTCTTTTTTTTTTTATTAGTTTTTTGAGACAGGGTCTTGCTTTGTAGTTCAAGCGGGCTCTGAGCTCACCCTTGAATTTACAGCAATCCTCCTGCCTCTGCCTCCCAATACTAGGATTACAGGCATGAGCCACCTCGCCCAGCCCTGTTGTATGTGGTTACTGGGGGTCGAACCTGGGCCTTTGCACTGGCAAGGGAGACGCCGGAACCACTGAGCTAAATCCCTGCCCAAAGGGTCACATTTTTAATGGCTCTTACAGCTTAACAAATAATTGGCTGCCAGGGGAGCCCAACAATGATGGGGAAGAAGACTGTGCAGAATTCAGCGGCGACGGCTGGAATGACGACAAATGTGACACTGACAAATTCTGGATCTGCAAGAAGCCGGCAGCTTCCTGCTCCAACATGTGAATCCAGTCTCTTGCGTCAGCCCCTGCAGTTCAAATGTCCCAACCAGGTGGAAGAACTTTACCCACATTTATGTGCCTTCCTTTTCCCTCTCTTAAGGCATAGAGATCTTTTTCTTTAACGTACTATATGTAGATATTAATAAAGAAAATATAAAAACAATTCTATGAAAAAAATAATTTTTCTTAACAAAAATAGAGAATAACAATGATAAATACATTGTGTATCATGATCTTAAATGCTTTTCTTTTTTGGACACAATCTTACTTTGTAGATCAATCTGTCCTTGAATTCACTGAGTAGCCAAGCTGGCCTCAAACTCTTGGAGATCTTCTTGCCTCAGCTTCCCAAGTACTGGAATTCCGGAATTACAGGCATGTGCCACTGGGCTTGGGTATGATTTTTTTTTTTTTTTTTTGAGACAGGGTCTCACTTTGTAGTTCAGACTGGCTCCAAACTCATTATGTAGCCCAGGTTAGCCTCAAACTCATGGAAATCCTCCTGCCTCTGCCTCCTGAGTGCTAGGATAACAGGGGTGAGCCACCACAGCCGACATTGTGGTATGTGGTTACCAGAGATCGAACTTGGGACCTGGCACTTGTGAGGCAGACACCAGAATCACTGAACTAAATCCCTGGCCCCCCAAAATGTATTTTCAATTGCTAGTCTATCCCTCAACTCATTTACTAATAATACTATATTTTTGTATAAAATATCTTAATTATTAACAAAGTATGTCACACTTGTTATAATTTTGAAGAATTTATTGTGCAATGTTCACTTTCTACATCAGAGACTACAATATTTACATATGTGTGTTCAGTCAATTTCACTTGAGTATGATCTCAAAATGCATCCATTTACCTAGAAAAGTCTCAAGTGTATCATTCTCTATGGCTGAATCGTACTCTACTATATATTTTTTTAAAAACCGTATCTTTTTAATTTAGTCATTGGTTGCTGGTCAAGTTGGTTATTTCCAAGATTTAGCTATTACAAACTGCATTGCCATAGACATGAGTATGCATATATCATTGTGTTCTGATGTTTTCAATTCTTTTGGGAAGATACTTAAAAGGAAACTAGCAGGGCAAAATACCTAAAAGGAAAATGGCACCGCTAATCCTGCCTTTTTGAGGAACGTCCACACTGATCTCACAGTGGTTGCACAGTCCACATTCCCACCAGCAGTGAAGAAGTTTCCCTCCTTCCTGCAGCCTTCCCAGCATTTGTTGTTGATGTCATGATAGCAGCCATTCATTCTGGAGTGAGATGAAATCTCAGTGTTGTTTTCATGTGTATCTCTTGAATGACCAGCGATGCTGAACATTTTCTCATGTTTTTATTGGCAGTTTCTACTTCATCTGAGAAGAGTTTTCATCTCAGATTCCCATTTTAGAATTGGATCTTTAAATTTGGGTGGCTGATATTTTTCAATTCTTCGTATGTTTTAGATATTAGTCTTTTGTCTAAGGAACGAGTGATTAAAATTTTTCCCACTCTGGGGGCCAGGCATTTAGCTCAGTGGTTCCAGCGCCTGTCTTGCAAGTGCAAGGGCCTGGGTTTGATCCCTGGTAACCACATACCACAATGCCGGGTGTGGTGGCTCACGCCTGTATTCCCAGCACTGGGGAGGGAGAGGCAGGAGGACTGTTGAGTTCGAGGTAGAGTTCAGGACCAGCCTGAACTACAAAGTGAGACTCTGTCTCAAAACAAACAACTCAACTAAATCTGGAAATCTTTTGGTAGAATTTTTGTGTGGGGGGGTCTTCAACATAGAGTATTACATCCTCTGGTAACGATAACTTACGTTCTTCCTTTCTTATTCTTATTCCTTTTATTTCTTTTTCTTGTCTAATTGCCCTGATAATGTTTGCAGAACAGTACTGAACAGGAGTGGTGACAGTGGACGTCGTGGTCTTGTTCCTGGTTTGAGAGCGAAAGCTTTCAGATTTTGCCCACTTAGTATGATGTTGGATGTTGACTTCTCATATATGACTTTCATCTGATTTAGATAAATACCTGTCCCAATTTCCTATAGGGTTTTTAAAAATCGTGAATGGGTGTTGGATTTTGTTAAATATTTTTTTGCATCTATTGAGACCATCATGTGATTTTTTTTTTTTTTTTTTAGGTTTTTTGAGACAGGGTCTCGCTTTTGAGGTTCAGGCTGGCCCTGAGCTCAGCCTCCAACTCACATCACAGCAATCCTCCTGCCTCTGCCTCCCGAGTGCTGGGATGACAGGCGTGAGCCACCACGCCTGGCACTGTGGTATGTGGTACTGATTGCTTCTGGGGTGAGTCTCCACACCCAGTACGGTATGTGGTTACCGGGGAATCAAACTCGGGCCCTTGCACTTGCAAGACAGGCGCCGGAACTACTGAGCTAACTCCCCCGCCCTTTCTTTCCTTTTTTTGAGTAGGATGGCTAAGGGTTTATCAATTTTATTTAATGTTTCAAAGAAACAACTCTTTAATTCATTGATTCTTTGGGTTGTTTTCTTAGTCTCCATTACATTAATTTCTGCTCTGATCTTTAAAATTTCTTCCCTTGTATGAGCTTTGGGCTTGACTTGTTCTTCTTTTCTAGACACCTGAGGATCAACGTTCTGTTGTTTATTTGAGCCCATTCTGCTTTCCTGTTGTGAGAATTCAGCACTATAATTTTTCCTGTTAGAACTGCTTTAATTGAGTCCCATACATTTCGGTATGTTGTACTGACATTACCATTCAATCAACACTGTTTAATTTCTTCTTTAATTTCATCTGTGATTACTGGTTGTTTAGGAGGGTGTTACTTATTTTCCATGTGTTTATGGAATATTGGTGGCTTCTTTTGCCCCTGATTTCCAGTGTCACTGCACTATGGTAACATAATACACACGAGATACTCTCACTTCCTTTTCATTTACTCCAGCACACGCAGTGGGCTACTGGGTGCTTTACTTTGGAGAACATCTCATGTGCAGCTGAGAAGTTTGTGTATTCTGATGTCCTGGGTTGAAACACTGTAGACATCCATTAAGTCCATTTAAGACAGGTTTGGGTCAGTCCTAATATTTATTTGTTGATTTTTTTGTCTAGTTGATCTATGTGTGACAATGGGATATTGAGGACCCCCCCTTACAGTTGTATTAGCACTTATTTGAGTTTTCATCTCCATTAACATTTGCTTTACATACTTAGGTGCACAGGTATTTGGTGCATATATATTATGATTATTATGTTTTTTCTTGGATTGTTCCCTCTTCAAGGATGGAGTGAAGTTCTTTCTCTCTCTTAAAACTCAGTCTTGTCTTAAAACTCACTTTGGCCAGGGGCCAGGAGTTAGCTCAGTGGTTCCTGCACCTGTCTTGCAAGCGCAAGGGCCCGGGTTCGATTCTTCGGTAACCACATACAGTACTGGGCATGGAGACTTACCCCAGCAGCAACCGGTACCACATACCACAGTGCCAGGTGTGGTGGCTCACGCCTGTCATCCCAGCACTCGGGAGGCAGAGGCAGGAGGATTGCTGTGATGTGAGTCGGAGGCTGAGCTCAGGGTCAGCCTGAACTGCAAAGCAAGATCTTGTCTAAAAAACAAAAAAAAAAAAACCCCAAAACCCACTTTGGCTGTAAATAGAATAGCTACCCTTGCTTTTTCTGGGTTTCTGTCACATGGAGTGTTGTTTCTTGTCCTTCAAATTTCAGTCTATGGATATGTTTTTGAGTAATTTCTCTATGCAAGCTATTGTTGGATCTTGTGTCATGATCCATTATGCTAGTCTCTTTCTTCTGGTTAGTGAGTTGAGACCATTTACGTTAATGATTATGATTGATATGTATTGGCTTCTCCTTGTCATATTATTTTCCAGTCTTTCCCCTCTGTGTAAGTGCTTTCCCTGCTTGGTAGCTTCTTTCTGTTGATGTTCATGGAACTGTGGTTTTTATGATCACTTTCTAAAATAACTTTCTTAAGATTTTGTAGAGCTGATTGGATAGTCATAAATTTCTTCTGTTATTTGTCAAGGGAGTATCTCATTTTTTCCATTGAATTTAAATGATAGTTTTTCAGAGTGTAGCCATCTGGGTTGAAGGTCCTTTTATTTCAGAACTTAAAATGCTTCAAGTTGACTTAAGGATTTCCATTGAAAAGTCTGATGTGATTCTCATAGGTTTGCCTTTAGAGGCGATTTATTTCTCTTCTATGACAGCTTTTAATGTTCTGTTTTTGTGCTGAAATTCTGAAAATAACAATATGCCTTCAGGTAGATTTAGTTTAATGCTAATTGGCATTTTATATACTTCCTTTGTGTGTTGAATTCTTTTTTCGTGTTTGTGAAGTTTTCTTCTATTACTTCTGTGAACCAGGTTTTTTTGGTACCAGTATAACTTAACCTTCTTGAGCCTTGGTTTTCAACACTGTAACATTATCTACCAGATTATCTACCATAGCTTGGGGAGATTAAGCTTGTGAGTACATAACACAGTTGAGAATGTGTTTGACTCTAGCAAGCAAAAATAAATACAAGAAATGATGACTCGACCACAGGATCAAAGTCAGCAGAATGCCCCAAAGTTGAGGACATGGGCAGATCAAGATAGCAGGGCTGGAGCACGAGGGAGCTGTGTCCTGGGAACCCCGAGGATGCAGCCAGTGTGCTGGCTACACAGACTGAGGACAAGGACAAGTGGCTTGATTCTACCAGCTAAGCCTTTTGCTAAAGGCATCTGACAGCTCGGCAACGCCATGAGTAGGTGTTCTTGGTTGTTCGATGGACCCCAAACCTTCCCAGCTTTCCCTGAAGCTCCTGGACTGTCCGGGATGTTCTATGCGTGTTAGATGCTTGGAATCCCTCTATAACTTCCTCTAGTTTCTACCTACTTCCTTATTTCTCTTCCTGAGTGAAAGTACATTCACAGAGTGGGGGATAGTGAGTGTGTCCTAGTTACTTTTCTCATTGCTGAGACAAAAATACCCAACATCTCAAGTTAAAGGAGAAGAGGTTTATTTAGCTCACAATCTGTAGAGGTTTCAGTCTATAACTGGCTGGCTCTGAGGCAGAGAGGCATGGCAGAGGGGCAGAGGAGAAACTCTTCATGGCAGGAAGAAAGTAGCAAAGCAAAAAAGGATGACCATAGCTGTTGCTATGCTTTACATCTCCTCTGGGCAACACTGACGCCCTTACTCTTAGTGCCCTTGAGCCTGGCCTTGCCCCATGAATCAATTCCAGCAACACACCTCTGAAAGACCCCACCTAAGACCACATGGAGCTTTGGACAAACATCTAGACACAGCAGGTAGCAGAGGGGAAACGTGAGCTGCGGCCCAGGCCGTGCAGGACAGTGGTAACCATGAGACTCCTGGGAACTGAGGACCAGCAGCTGGGGCCCTGGGGCAGCCGGGCGGGGACTCTGACAGTCTGGGGGAGCTGCAGAGGGTGGCTCAGGTCTTCACCCGCCCAGACTCTGACTGGTTCTGACTGGTTCTGTGCCCACTTAGAGGAGGAGTTGATGGCCAGTGCCGCTTGATGTTCTGTCAGAGGCCGTGGATTCCAACCGATGTCTAGATTTAACAGTTTGGCAGGTAGAGGCTGAGGAAGAGTAGAGAGCTCTCTGCACATGCTTGGACTTTGGACTCTGGGCTTCTGGATCCTGGGGAGCCGGAGGCAGCAACTTTGGCTCTTGTCCCCTGTGGAGAAAGGTCCGAGCCAGGTCGAGCCCTGGGCCCGTGTGCTAGGATGCCCTGTCACTCTCTCTCAGGCCGTAACACCATGGAGAAGCAGCTGCTCTCCTTTGCGCTCTCAGCTGGGCTCCTAGTGGTCATCCTTGTCCAAGGTCAGGCAGGACTCCGTGTGGGGGCTCCCTGGTCTGCCCTCCGCCTTCCCAGGTCTGAAAGGGGGGTGAGGTGGACAGTCTAGAATAGGGCTCCAGACAGAGGTCTCTTTAGACTTCTCTGGGTCCCTCTCTTCTCTGCCGGCAGGTAGGAGAGGGAAGATGTGGAGGAGAGTGTGCTGGCTCCACTTACTTACCGGATTCACCCTTCTCTGTCTCTCTGGGCTCCCTTTCAAGATATTAGCTTTCAGGGCCGGGGATTTGGCTCAGTGGTTCCAGCACCTGTCTTGCAAGCGCAAGGACCCGGGTTCGATCCCCCGGTCACCACATACAACACTGGGTGCGGAGACTCACACCCAGCAGCAACCAGTACCACATACCACAGTGCCGGGCGTGGTGGCTCACACCTGCAATCCCAGCACTCGGGAGGCTGAGGCAGGAGGATTGTGATGTGAGTTGGAGGCTGAGCTCAGGGCCAGCCTGAACTACAAAGCCAGACCCTGTCTGGAAAAAAAAAAAAAAAGATATTAGCTCTCAGATATATGCTTGATGACCACGTGCAGGTTGTGGCACTGCATAGGTGTTTAATAATTGCATTTAAAAAAATTGAAATAGGCTTCAAAGTTCTTAGTTGCCAGAAACTGGAGGAGAAGCAACCGCTGAAGCAGGAAAAGATGGACCAGGAATCGACCCAGTTGAAAACTGGAGTCAGTGACAGAAAGCAGGTCTGCTGTGGCGGAGAGTGATGATGTCACTTTAGTTCCCACCCCTGGCTGAATGCCAGATTCCTCATCTAGGAAGTGGGATCTCAGGGTGGGAGCAAGGAGGACATCCGATGGTCACAGGGGACCTTGCGTACAGCGGACACTCAGCTAAGCCGGTTGCCCAGCCTTCGTTCTGGGCTCCAGACTGTCTGTTTCTTCCAGTCTGTGAAGACGGAGTGAGGACCCTGGGTTTCTCGGGGGTAGGATAGGGGATCAGGAAGCAAAGATGGGCGTGGCCCCCAGGGCAGTACCTGCGACTGGAGAGACAGGTAAAGCAAACATGAGTGTTTGTGCCTCCCCAGCCCCTGCGGCTGGACATTCTTCGGAGGAAACTGTTATCTCTTCTCTGAGTCTAAGGAGAACTGGCACAGTTTGGTCCGTCTGCAAGAAAGGGGGACTAGTCATCACTGAACTCGACCAGAAGCCCGTCCCCCAGGGTCACTGTCGTGGTCCGGATGCAGAGCCACTCTCCCATGTCCACAATGGTATGAGTGAGGGGGTCCCAAGGACCTGGCAAGAAGACACCCAAAAGTCCTTCAGGGACTATCCACTGTAGAGAACTTTTATAACGTAAGGAGCCCGGTTGGAGGGCTGGGAAGAGTTTAATACTGTGTGGCGAGGGAGGAGGAAGTCTTGATATGCACATTTGCTCTTATCCTGGGAGAGCTGTTCCCACCTTGGCCGACTTGAAGAAACGAATAGGATATCTCTTTATAAGGAGCCGAAAAGAGGCGATGAGCCTCATCAGCAGCTATGACCGCAACCTATTTCTAGCGCATTAAGCCAGGTTGTGAGCAAATCGCGTGGAGAGGCTCAGGATTCGCTGTGCATATAGGCACGCAGTGTGCCCACGCGTGTGGCACTGTGTAGACGGCTCACCGCCATGAGGGCAGCCGGAGGGTCCACCCTAGAGTCCAGGGCTATTTTGAAATTCTGAATTGGGCTACTTTTCCAGCTTCTCCCCACTCCCTGGCCTCCTGGGGACTCTGCCACTGACTAAGCTGAGAAAGGTGGTTTCGATACCCACAGACTGATAGGTTGGCAGGTGCCACGGTTGTGACGTGTAGACTGCAGGACGAGTGTGAAGCCAGCGTAGATGACTTAAAATGCAGCAAATTGAAAGTCCGAGCTAGGATGAGGAAAACCTTAAAGAACTGCTGCCTTTGAGAAGATACATAATTATACACATTTTCCAAGACAGAAAAGATGCCTAACACCAAGGAGGTCCGCATGAGGAAAGAAGCGGACTCGGCAGGAGACCGGGAAGAGAAAACTGAGCAGGAAAGTGTACTGTGGAGTCTGTAGGTAGGAAGAGAGGAGGCAGGTAGGTAGGCAGGCTTGAGGTTGGCTTAGTTGCAACCAATCCAGTGAACTCTAGGACACTGGTGCTGTCCCTAGATGTCATACCTGGCTCTCAGCAGGTGGAGTGTGGCCCAGGTTGTAAAAGGGCGGCTGGATGTGGGCTCCGGACTGGCTGAAGGTACCGTATAATCACATTCTCATGGAAGGGCCTCTCTCAAGCGACAGATACAGCAAGGGTCAGGTTACCACGAGGCCAAGACACAGCATGCCAAGGGGTGTCCTCAGCAAAGCCTGGGAGACCTGTCCTCAGTCACACGACAAAGTACGGTGGACCTCACTCAGCTTGATCCATTCTAGGCTGAGAGCAGCACTGTACTGGGTAGAGTTTCTAACCCTCGGAGCTGCAGAGCTGCTTATAGGAACTGCTGCAGAGAGCAGAGTCGAAGGCACGGGACGGACTGGTCGTTTCCAGGAACTTTCTGGCAAGTCGGAGGCAGAGATCCAGAACAACAGAAAAAGACTAATTTGCACAAAGTTACTTCTGGGTTCCTGTTAAAATCAGCCATCTTGGGAGACTCAGATGTTATCCTTCCAGTTGCTGACTTCTGGGGATCAGAAAAATGGCTGAGTCTCACCTCAGCCACAGAAGCTTTAAAATACATGGTTCCATTCTGGTTTGGCTCTTTCTTGGTTTCTTTTGTTTTGCTGTACTGAGAATTCAACCTAAAGATTTAGCAGTGAGCTGCATTCCCACCTCTTTTTCTACTTTGCTTGGCGACAGGGTCTTACTAAATTGCCCAGGCTGAGCTCGAACTTGTCATCCTTTTGCCTCAGCCTCCCAGAGTATCAGCTTGGAATGTGGCCTCACCTGTTCAGAACTCATACAAGTGCTTAACGTAAAACAGTGACTTTCTGGGGTTTTATCTGACACCTCTTTTCTAATATAAACATTTAGGATAATTTCACTGGTACAACTGACTTAGCTGCATATTGTAAATATGTAAGTTTTTCATTTTGTTCTGGTCTAAAAACTTTATGCTCACTGAGACTTATACTTTGAATGATGGATTAATCAAAAGTATGTTGTTTGGGCCGGGGATTTAGCTCAGCGGTTCCGGCGCCTGCCTAGCAAGTACAAGGGCCCGGGTTTGATCCCTGGTAGCCACATACAACGATGCCAGCCATGGAGATTCACACCCACCAATAATCAGAACCACATAGCACAGTGCTGGGCGTGGTGGCTCACGCCTGTCATCCCAGCACTCAGGAGGCAGAGGCAGGAGGATTGCTGTGAGCTCCAGACTGAGCTCAGGTTGAGCCTGAACTACAAAGCGAGACCTGTCTTTAAAAAAAAAGTATGTTGTTTAATTTCCGATGTGAGAGAATCCTTGTGTCTGGCACTAATTTCTCCTTGGCTTCCTTTCCTGCCAGAGAATATTCTTTACATCACTGAGTTTACCGGGATGGGTTGAGGTTTGTGCGCCTCTCAGTCTGGGCTCCTTGGAGTCTTGAGAAGACTGGGGGTTCTACAGTGGTGTGAGGTGTATGTGCCTGTGTGTGTGAGTCAGATGGTTTGGGTTGTGTGAGGCTCTCTGCACACAACGTACTTGTGTGTGACTCAGTGTGCAAGGAAGCATTTCTCCTCTGTTGTAAGGCTCAGCCCTTACCAGGGCTAAACGGCAGCCACACACCCCGGTGACAATTGTAGTGTAAGACCGGTCACTGGGGGCCGATCTGATGGGCTGCCTTGGTCTTTGGACAACACTGAAGGTTTTTTTTTTTTTTTTTTTTTTTTAAGGTTTTTTGAGACAGGGTCTCGCTTTGTGGTTCAGGCTGGCCCTGAGCTCAGCCTCAAACTCACATCACAATCCTCCTGCCTCTGCCTCCCGAGTGCTGGGATTACAGGCGTGAGCTACCACGCCCGGCACTGTGGTCTGTGGTACTGGTTGCTGCTGGGCGTGAGTCTCCACACCCAGTATAGGTATGTGGTAACCGGGGAATCGAACCCAGGCTCTTGCGCTTGCAAGACAGGTGCCGGAACCACTGAGCTAAATCCCCGGCCCAACACTGAAGGTTTTAGGAGGAGTTTATTACACGTTTCCCTCCGAATTCCCTCTGAGCGTGTGTAACCGGAGAAGCCGTTGGTCTCACCAGACAGCAGGGCCTCTCCCGTTGCTGGATCAAAATGGCTCCTGGTTTCCAAAGGTTACTCTGTTGTTGATGGGAGGTCCTGGTGAACGTGTGGCCCAGGAAAGAGAACCAGCCCCGGGCAGCCAGGAAGCAAGGAGAGAAAACACCGGGGCAAGAGCTTGCCCACCGGAGGTACCAGCTCAGTCCTGCCCTCCCAAACGTCCCGTCTCCCGATTGCACCATGAGCCGCGAACTCACGCGTGCTGAGTAGAGTCCTCCCATGACCCAGTCACCTTCTGAAGCCCCATTTGTGAGCACGTGAGACTTGTGGGGGACATTTTAGATTGAAATCTTAATAGTTTCCTCATGGAGGGGGTGCACAGCAGGTCCTAAGGCACAGCCGATGAGCATATTCCGCAGGCTGCCTTGTTATCCTCTGGGAAGGTGTCAGTGCAGATCTTTTGTACTTTACAATGTCATTTTCATTGGGGTTGAAAAGTATCAATATACCACCTGGCACAGTTTGAGGTTGCAGGATAGTGACATGAGGAGTCTATTCTGTGTGCAGTATCGCCAGCAGCTGCCCACTGGACTCATCTTCATCCGTCACAACTGAAACTCTGTACCCACGACAGCTCCCAGCTGCCCCTGGCAACTTCCATTCTATTTTCTGTGCTATAAATGAAGGGAAGAGGCTGGCCGGCTGTGGGTTGGTTGATTGGGTGTTATTTGGTATTGAACCCAGCGGTGTTCTACTACTGAGTTACACCTTATCTGTTTACATTTTTCATTTTGATGCAGCATCTCTCCCGGTTGGCCAGGCGGGCCTCAAACTTGAAACCCTCCTGCCTCAGCCTCTTGAGGAGCTGGAATTAGAGGCAGGTACCACCACGCCTGGCCCAGCATGCTTTCAATGTGTATGCTTAATAGCTAACCATGGTCAGCGGCTTTTCCTATGCTCATTGGCAATTTGTTAATCTATTTGGGAGACATCGCTGCTCAGTTCCTTTGCCGGTTTCAGAGTCTGGTTAAGTGTTTCCTGTTACTGAGTTCGCACTTACGCATCTGAAAACTGGTCTCCCTGTTTTTCCATTTATTCGATGTTAAGAGTTCGTGTCTACCCTGGATGCAGACTTTTATATGAGTTATAATTTCAAAGGATTTTCTCCAGCCTGGATTTTCTCTGTGTTTTTCCCCCTGATTTCAACAGAAATGAGACTCTGATTTCTGCAGGAGGAATGAGATTCGTTGTGGGCTTTTGAAGTAGCACACGTTATTTCATGTTATTTCTACTTTGCTAGAGATTTTTAAAAATAGAAGCCATGAATTACTGCTGAATTTTCTTGAATGCTTCTGTTTTCAGTCTAGTGAAAGGCTTGTGTGAGGTTTTGCTTTAAACTGCAGCCTGTTCGTAGGTATTCTGATCAGCTGTAGGCGTCTGACGAGGAGCTACTTTACTTGAGTGGATGTGGAGGCACGTGGAGTTCTTTCTCCAGCTCGCTCTTCTCAGGGACGAGTTTTCTCCACACTACTGCCCCAGACCAGAGGAACATACAAGAGCTTCTTCCAAACAGTGACAAACATCAGGCAGACTGGTGTAGACACCAGACACAGCCGAGTCAAGGGACATTGTCGCAAACGCTGACCTGTCATGCTCCAAAAGGTCAAAGTCAACAAGATTGGACAAGCTCAGATACACCGCCAGAGCCCAGCAGAGACTGAGTAGAGGTGACAACCACACACAACGACGTCTGAGATTCACGGACAGAATCGAAACGCAGGGGACATTACCAAAACCCAAATACACGGTGGAGCTTCCTGTGTGTGTGTCTGTCCTAACTAACGTCAGCGCTGGTGGAGTCCCCACTGTGATCACATCTGGGTATGTGGCAGGCGGGTATTCGGGGAGACTGAGTATGGAATACGAGAATTTTCCCTATTATCTTGGCAAAATCGCCACCATTTGAAAAATTATTAGAGTACTTATATAAATAATAAATGTGAACATTTTCATAATTCCGGCCGGGGATTTGGCTCAGTGGTTCAGGCACCTGTCTTCCAGCGCAAGGACCCGGATTCGATTCCCGGTTAACCACATAACAATACTGGGCGTGGAGACTCACTTCCTGCAGCATCCAGTACCACATAGCACAGTGCCAGGCGTGGTGGCTCACGCCTGTCATCCCAGCACTCGGGAGACAGAGGCAGGAGGATTGCTGTGATGTGAGTTTGAGGCTGAGCTCAGGGCCAGCCTGAACTACAAAGTGAGACCCTGTCTCAAAAAAAAAAGTTTTTTTCATAATTCATTGTAATGCGTCCATGTTCTATGCATTGTGAAACTGAGATATAACACCAGTAAAAATGCAAACCATCTCTTCTGAATGTGTTCAGAGTCCATTCACACTTCTCAGGGCTGAGGATTTCCACATACCTAAGGACAGGCAAAATTCAACCCTTACGACCGATAGTGGTGTAATTTCCTTTGCTTTACCAAAACCTTCCTGTTAAAATTTTTGATTTTTTGCTGTTTTTTTAAAATCTTAATTGTCCTTAGTACATTATGAGTACACTCGTCACACAGAGGTGGAGCGTGTACATAATGCTTCTTGATTCTGTTCATTATTGCTTTCCTCACCTTCCCTCCCTCTTCTATTTCCTGGTCCCTTCCCTTTGGCAAAAGATCCATCACCCCCGTTTCCTACAAGCTTGACTTTGAGGGACAGGACGTGAATCTCTACCCTGTCACCTCTTGGCTGGATGACCACGGGGAGTCACCACCCTCATCGATAACGGGTAAACGATACAGAAACTTTCTCTAAAGTCATTGTGAGAAACTAACAGAGTTTGTATTTTTTTTTTAAATGCATAGTTGATTGGCTGGCCCGTAAGTCAACGTACAAATCTGCATTACATGGTTGCAGTTACTTTTACCTATGAACTAGCAGTCCAGTTAAACCATAGAACATTTTCAACTCTCAGCAGAATTTTTTCTCTCCCTTGCTCTAAATCCCCATCCCTGGCAACTTCCATGAGTTTGTGTCAAGATAAAAGCTGCCACCGCTCCAAACGGATGCAAAACCAGAGCCGACCTGAGAGCATGCATTCTTTTGGTGTGGATCCTGGGAAACTGATTTGTTCATGCTGGATGCCTCGGGAACTTGCTTTATCATTGCTAGATAGTCTTCTACCTATCAAAGCTACTATTTTTTCCCCCGGTCACCCCTTAGTGATCACTTGGAAGCTTTCCAACTTGGGAGACTCTGAATGATGAGCCCATGTGACATTCTACAGTCCTGAGTGTGCTTTGTGAACACTGACTGTCTAGGACCACCTTCCACCTCCATATTGTTTACCCATTACGGCACGTGAACCCGGCTAACTGAACGTGAACCCGGTTAACTGAACGTGAACATTTTCAGATTACCCAGTTATAGGGCAGAAGTCAGACCACCTATCACAGATGGGAGAGATTAAATGAGTGCATGTGGACAGCATGGGGGAAGTGTCTGACTATAGCAGCATTACGTAGACATAAGCAGTGATGATTCAGCCTCACTGCCTAAAACCAGAAGATATGATCCTACGTGAAGACGGAAGTAAAGCAAGACAGCCAAGCATCGGGCAAACAGTGAGCCAGGCCACTAGGGCGTGGCCAATCAGGTGAGCCAGTGGGCGTGGCCTGTCCTTCACGGCGATCGGGATACTTTCACAAAAACACAGTTCTCAAACTCTGCGCCTGTAGCCAATCAGAAAGTGTTATATTCAGTTCTTTTGGCACACAATCAGGCTAGTTTTCACTGTGAAGACTTGCACCGTGAACTCTGTGGCCTCTGCACCTGAGTGCTGAACTTGCTTTTCTCCTTCAATAGATGTAAAACCTCTTTGCCTTTTCCACCTGTGTAGTCCAGCTTTTTGCTCAAGACAGCAAGACCGGGAATAAACCTGCAGAACGGCAGGATGCAGGAACAAAGTGAGTGTTTCTAGAAAGACCGGGAGTGTCACAAGCCACCTATTCTAGAGTTTCCGGAGAATTTTAAAAATAGCTTTATCTCCCGATTTATTTGACACAACACATGCATCCTCCAGCTGGGCAATGCTGTGAGTGGACAAAATTTTTTGGCCATTGAGCTCTAATCAACCCGACCCCTCCCTAAAACGGCTTGAATGTGGGCCCTGACGCCCTGCACTCTCTCACTATTCTCCCTCTGCTGGCGTCCATTTCCCTGTTTTTCTTCCTGAAAAAGTAGAATCAGGGAGTGAGTTAAGGGTGGGGACATAAAAGCCGTCCTGGTCAGCAGCTCTGAAGGACACTGGTGACCATGACTGTCCCCGAGGAAGCCCGGGCGCAGCAGCGGGGTCCCCTGGGTGAGCGGAGCTGGGGCAGCACAGGCGCGCTGGTGGGGGGGTCAGCCAAGGCAGGGCCGAGGGGGGGTGGAAGCTCCCCCACGTGCTGGAGCCCGGGAACGTGGGGCTGGAACTCTGCACCCCTGCGTCCTTGAGAGGGTGGACCCTCGGCTGCGGATGTGAGGAGAGGGCTGGCTGAGCAGGGACACCGGTGACCGCCTTCCGGCCCTCCGTTCCGCAGGCCGCCTCCTCCAGCACCCCGCGCCGCTGGTCCTGAGGCTGCTCTTCCTCGCGCTCTTCGCTGGCCTCTTGGTGGCCATCCTCGCCCAAGGTGGGGGAGGCTGCGGGCGGCCCCCTCAGGGCTCCCTTCCTCAGGGCGGGAGGCGGGTCTCACACAGCACAGAGCCTG
>PVIR01033437.1:0-17846 GCA_004026965.1 Petromus typicus
GCTCCTGACATATAATAATTTTGTTCTTATTAAATCTTTATTTATATATTACATATACACATCATGATTGCACTTAACAATGAGAATTTGTACCAGTATATGACAGAACTTATTTCTCATTTTTTCCCATAGCCCTACCTTCCCTACCACCCCACCCCCTATATACATAAACTTTGTTTCCTTTCTTTTTTGTTATAATCTTATTATTTTCCCCCCTTCACCACATTTCGCTTTGAGTATTTTCTATTTCACAATATATACCATACATTCTAGAACTCATTTACATCTTTATTTTCTCATACTAGAGAAAAGATGTGATATTTACATATCTGTGAGCTATTTATTTCACTTATGAGGATGTCCTTAAGGTATGTTCATTTAAGTATAAATGATTCAAACTTATTATTTTTTATGGCAGAGTAATACTCCTTCTGTAGAAGAACCACAGCTTTTTTATCCAGACTCCAGTTGATGGACATTTTGGTTGTTTCCAAGATTTAGCAATCACAAATTGAGCTGCTATATGACATATAATAATTTATACTGTAGTTTCAATTAGTATTTCTCTGATTAGTTGTTGGGAACTGCAGACAATTTACTCAGATTTGCAACTTACTTACTTGGATAGTTGTATATCTGCCCTGCCCTGCGGGAACAACTACTGGGATAATTGCAGACACCTGCCCCACCCTGTGGGATTTTAGACCACAAGGATAACTGCGCTAGGATTATTGGCATTAAGACTTACTGGGATTTACTGGGATTTAAGGATATATGCCCCACCCTATGTAATCTTCAACTACAGGAATTACTGTGGAACTGCCCTGTTTTATGCATGTTAGGATTATGGGTGTGAAGGCTTGGTAACAAATAAAGATGCCGAAGAGTTTGGGTTATGCTCCTGCTTCTGCTGCTGCTGTAGCAAGAGTCTAGCCCAGGCTCAGCCTTTTTCTCAAGATTCTGACTCTGTTATTTGTTGGTTGTTAATTCTTTTGCTGTTGGACTCACAGGGACTGGAGTTTGCCATGAGGGTTCTGGCTGCATCCTCTTCCCCTGTCTCCCACAATTAGTGATAGAATTACACATGGTTTCTGATTTAGTGACCTGTATATAAGATTTAAAAAATATAATGTGAAAGCAATGGATGTTTGACAAAACTCCAGATTTGTAATTGTACTACTTTTCCAGGCTAGCAATATCCAGTCTGATATTCTCTCATATTGTGTATATATATGTATATGTATATATACATATATGCATATATACATATATGTATATATGCATACATATGTGTGTGTGTGTGTGTGTGTGTGTGTGTGTGTGTGTGTGTATTGCACCTGTATATATATATAGGGTTTGAGACAGGGTCTCACTTTGTAATTCAGGCTGGCCCTGAATACACTATGTAGCCCAGGTTAGCCTTGAACTCATGGCAATCCTGCTGCCTTTGCCTCCTGAGTGCTAGGATTATAGGTGCGAGCCATCGTGCCTGGCATTGTGTTATCTGGTACTGGGGATCAAATTCAGGACCTTGAACTTGCCAGGAAGGTGCTGGAACCACTGAGCTAAATTTCCAAACCTCATGTTTAATATATTTTCTACTTTCAATCAGGTTATCATTGTACAACCTCAGCCTAATTCAAGAATACTTGTATGTTTATTCCTGTTTGGATAATGAAGTTTCTTTTCTAATTGTTTTGCCTTGTTTTAGTACTAAATTATAAAAAGTCTACATAATTTACCTGTAAGGCACATATGTATTCCAGTCTTATCATCTTTCTTATGGGAACTGTCAATCTATAATTTACCTTTTTTTTAAGTTATCAAGTATTTTGATTAGGTTAAAATTACTCTGGATTCATTAAATAAATTTGGTAGGGTTAACTTTTATCCTACATTCTGAAATATTAAAGTAAAGTGAACATTAATGTTTCTTAAAATGTGTGAGAGTTTTCTAGGACTAAAATTACTTAGGGCTAAGGCTTTCTTGTGTGAGAGTATTTTAAATTTATTTCTAGTAACCATCAGACCATTCAGATTTTCCTATTGCCTTGTTTGTTTAATTATTGTAATTTTACACATAATTATGCTAATTTCACCTAAATTTCCAAATTCATAGGTGCCTCTTTGTCTTTTTAATATCTATACTATATATAGTGTTGTATAACTTTCACTATCATTTGTGTTTACATGTTATTGTTTTTTTAGACTAACTATAAATTTAATAATTTTTTCAGCCTTGAAGTTTTCCAGCATGGTAGAGTGATTTCACTGCAGATCTTTGTTCTATGTTTTGCATTTTTCTTCTTATCCTTGTTATTAGTTTCACTTTCTCCTAATGTCAGATGATATTTTCTCTCTCTTATTCTGAAGATGTGATGCTTTTTGGTCCTGAAACAAAAAGGCTGTTTGCTGCGGCCTCATCCTCTGCGGACTCTTGACTCATCTTTTGTTCTTGTTGTACATGCACCTGTCACGTGCTTTACCTAGCTTCTAGACTACAGGAAACCTCCTATGTATTTGACATTTACTATTGGGAAAATACAACCTGAATTTCTGATTTGCTTCCATTCATTTACTATATTTCCTAAATGTTGCACTTGAATTTCTCTACCTTCAGAATTCTTAATTACACCAGTAATTACACCAGTATATTTCTCAGTTATTTTCAGTGATATTATAAACAAGAAAAGGTGAATTTCTTGTTCCCAGAAAATTTTTGATAATTTTTATGAGTTTTAAAAATAATAATACCATATTAAAAATAATAAAATAATTTAACATTTTTTGGATTGATTTTAAGTGGAACCTTTTCTTGTTTACCAAAAGGTTAGCTTTCTAAAAATGGTTTAAAAATTGCAAAATTAATCAGTCTTATTTTTACTGATCTAGTTGTGGAAAAGTTCCATTAAACTACATTTAAGTTTCTAAAAGTTAAAATGTACCAATAAAGATTAAAAAAAAAAAAAGAAAGAAAAGTTGTCTTCTGGGCTGGGGAGTTAGCTCAGTGGTTTTGGCACCTGCCTTGCAAGCCTAAGGTCCCTAGTTCCATCCCCAATAACCACACACAACAATGCCAGGTGTGGTGACTCATGCCCAACAGCAATCAGTACCACACACCACAATGCCGGGCATGATCACTCACGCCTGGAATCCCAGCTCTCAGGAGACAGAGGTAGAGGATTGCTCTGAGTTCAAGGCTGGCTACATAGTTACCTGGCTACATAGTGAGCTCAGAGCTAGCCTGAACTACAAAGCAAGACCTTTTTTCATAAAAAAAGAAAAAAAAAAAAAAGGCAGACTTCAAGCATAGTATTTTTATTCTACAAAATATTTGTGTTAATCAGAAATGAATGACTATAAGTACTATAATATAATGATGAATAAATTCTTATATCCTAATTTAATACCCAAGAAAAGATCATGCGTATAGAAATTAAATTGATCTATGAACAACTTCACCACTATTGTCAGTTTTTCCTAACTTCATTGTTGAGGCAAAGGGAGAATGAATGACTCCTCACAGGACACAGCAAATGTAGCACCGAGGAGGAACTCAACCTCACTTGCTTACCATGATCATTCTCATGTCTCAGCCTTTTTGAAAACCTTTAACTGTAAGTTCTTGGTTTGTTCTTCTACTCCTCTATTCTTATAGCTCACAATAATGTTTGTGAGGAGTGAGAGTACAATAATTACTAAGTTTCCTGATTTTGAAGTTTGATCTACTAAACATCATTCATATCTCAAGTTTTTAGAATATTGCCAAAACTCAAGAAGCAGAGAAATAATAAATAACCTTCGTCAATAGGTCAAGATATTAAAATAACACCAAAAGCTTCTTGCTTTAGCTGAAGGACTAGATAAAATTATTTTAGAATTATTTTCAAAGCTGAACATAATAAAGTATCTTCAAATTGTTTTATTTAAAACAACTTGAAAAAAATTATAAACCATTTATTAAACTAATTTTATTGAAATATATATAATACTCATGTGCAAGCTACTTTTACACACTTTTTAAAAAATTTATATTAGCATACCACTAAGCACTATGATTTTCTCTATCACTTTTTTTCTTTTTAAATGTGTATAATTTGTTTTGCTGTAGGTTTTTTTTTTAAATTATCTTTATTGGTACATTAAATATACACATCATGATTGCACTCCATAATGGGGATTTGTACCAGTATAAGACACAACTTAATTCTCATTTTGAGCCTTACCACCATAATATCTGATAATGTTGACATCTACAGTCTGTTTCTCTGAAGAAAATGATGAAGTCTATGTATAACTGCTACTGCTTTTGAAAGTCTTAAGTGTCTGCCTGTTAATTAAAATGATCAGCTATTGAAATCATGGCTTAGTAGACAAAATGGCTATGATTAAAGTATGAATTTTACATTAATATTTCAGGTGGTGAAGTCTATGAAGGGAGGTTATTTCTGGAAAGACTCTGGAACTCTGCCCTTTTAGTTACACACTAATGTCAAACCCCAGCACTAAAAGTATATTTGTCCATCATGAAACTGCATGATTTTCCTCAAAGTCTAACTGAAGTAAAACTAATAACAAAGATAAGAAGATAAATTCAAAACATAGAATAAAGATCTGCACTGAAATCACCGTACAATGCTGGAACACTATTCAAGAAGGCTGAAAAATTGTTAAATCTACAGTTAGTCTAATAAAAAAATTAAGATGTAAACACTGTAGATAGTATAGACATTGAAAAGATCAAGATGTCACTTAGAAATTTGGAAATCTAGGTGAAATTAACATAATTACATATAAAATTACAATAAACACACAAAGCAATCAGAAAATATACTTGAAAATATATTATTAAACTATGAACTATCAGCAGCTTATGTATGTCTATATAGTACAGATGTACCTCTGAATTTATCTATAAGTATAATTGAGATTTATTATGTACACATTTAAATTGCTTCCAAGAAGTTTGGTCATTTAAGAACTTGGTTTTTAATCAAACAGATATTTAATCAAACAGATATATTTAGATGAGTACTTCAGAAGAAATTTCAGTTTGCCTTTATTATTATCAATGAATATTTTTGTGATGATAAGGAAACAGAAATATCAAGGATTTGTTGTATAATATACATATGGAAGAATAATCTTTTGATCTGACACACCAAAACAAAAGATACTAAAATAGATCATGTCACAAAACCTCATCAGAGCTCATTATATTAAATTAATATTTTGTAATAGAAATTCAGTTGACTTAGTAGCTTCCTTTTCAATGAACTGTAACGTGTTCTTGTGTTTATAGTTACATAACAGTAATAATCGTGATTAGTTTATAATGAGTTTTGCCTTTGTACAATTAAATAAATAAAATGAGAAAACAATGTGAGATTTTGTTGTGTGAAAGGTTTCTCTACACAACATCAATTGACTTAGAAATTTACAAGCCTATTGTATTACATAGAAAAATAAATTCCTAATAGAATTTGGATGAGATTGGGCTCATTCAGGGTGGTATGGCCATAGACTTCCTAATAGAATTTAAATATGTACTCAAATCATGCCTGGGAACTTTTCAGCTATTAATTTTGGATCACCACCTCCTTGAACTAAAAGACAGTACCTAATATTATTCTCTCAGCAATGCTAAGTTCTATTTTTTCCTCCATTAAAAGGCAATGGTTCTGTGCTCCATTTAATTTGAAATCTGTTGCCTAACATGATCCATGTGTATCTTGCCAGAAATAGGAAGTGACTGGAGGGTATGGAGATGTGGTAGGGCTCCTCTCTTGTTTCTGTTACTACTAGCATTTCCTAGCGCATGTTTTGCTGGTACATTCCCATTGTGTAAGACTTCAGAGCACATTTGTATTCACTGTTTTAAAGGAAATCAACTTAGGCACATTAAGTGAAAAGATGATATATTAGAAATCTCTGGGGTGGGCTGGGGAGTTAGCTCAGTGGTTCTGGCGCCTGTCTTGCAAGCACAAGGGCCCTGGTTCAATTCCCTGGCAACCACATACCATATTGGGCATGGAGACTCACCCCAGCAGCAACCAGTACCACACACCACAGTGCTGGATGTGGTGGCTCATGCCTGTGATCTCAGCACTCGGGAGGCAGAGGCAGGAGGATTGCTGTGATGTGAGTCTGAGGATGAGCTCAGGGCCAGCCTGAAATAAAAGCAAGATCCTGTCTAAAAAAAAAAAAAAAGAAATCTATGGGGTGATGAAATTAATAAAATGGCTTTATAATGAAAAAAATCAAAAATTAAGACTAAATATCAAAGCAGAGAGTAAAAACAATCACTTCCACAAATCACATTTTAACTGAATATATTCCAACCATGCTCTGGCCATCGCCATTGTACAATATGTATATTTTTAAAATACCAGTACGTATCACCTTAACAACAACAATGAACACTTCAATTGTTATAGGACCTGTGTGGAAGGACTCCAGACTGAGAAACCACAGGTATCTATCTCTCTTTTCACCTGTTGAAAAGAGAAGTGAATGATAGGGGCCTTTTACGCTGGATCTATGCCATCTGCATTTTTAATGACACTTCATGCTAGCTGTAGGTTGAGACCATTGAGGGATTTTCAACTAGATTGTTTCGCACAGCTTCTCCAGATCATTTGGGCTTTCGTGTAGCATGGTACTTTTAGAGTAGTCACACATTTTAGATCTATGTTCAGGTTGTAATAAAAAATATATCAAGAGACGAAGCAGAGATTTCCATACTTTGGATGACCTCGTTTATAATCTAATGTCATCTTTCACATACACTAGTCAAAATCCCTTCCAGATTCTAGGGAAAAAGACTTTGGCTTTATTTTTTATTTTTAAATCTTTATTGGTACATTACATATATGCATCATGATTGGACTCCATAATGGGGATTTGTACCAATATAAGACACGACTTAATTCTCATTTTTTCCCATAGCCCTACCCACCCTACCACCCCCCCATATACATAAAATTTGTTTCCTTACTTTTTTGTTATAATCTCATTACTTTTCCTCCTTCACCCTATTCTACTTTGAGCATTTTCTATTTCACAATATATAACATACAATTCTAGGACTCATTTATATCTTTATTTTCTCATACCAGAGAAAAGATGTGATATGTATCTATCTGTGACCTATTTATTTCACTTATGAGGATATCCTCAAGGTATGTCCATTTAAGTAAAAATAATTCAAACTTATCATTTTTTATGGCAGAGTAATGCTCCATTCTATAGAAGAACCACAGCTTTTTTTAACCAGTCTCCAGTTGATGGACACTTGGGTTGTTTCCAAGATATAGCAATCACAAACTGGGCTGCTATAAACATGGGTGCACATATATCACTGTGATATGAGTCTTTTAATTCTTTTGTGTATATACCTACCAGGGCAATGGCCAGGTCAAATGGGACCTCCAGTCCTAGCTTTTTGAGGAATCTCCAAACTGATCTCCACAGGGGTTGTACGAGTCTACAGTCCCACCAACAGGGGAAAAGTGTTCCTTCTTCTTTGCAGCCTCGCCAACATTTGCTGTTGGCTGAATCTAAAATGGCAGTCATCCTACGTGGAGTGAGATGAAATCTCAATGTTGTTTTCATCTGCATCTTTCAAATGACTAATGATGTTGAGCATTTCTTCATGCTTGTTAGCTGCTCTTACTTCTTCCTCTGAAAAGTATCTGTTCATTTCAGATGCCCATTTTTGAACTGGGTCTTTAAATTTGGATGGGCTGATTTTTTTGAGCTCCTTATATATTCTAGATAGTAGCCCTTTGTCTGATGAACAGCTGGTAAAGACTTTTTCCCACATTGTTGGTTGCTTTGGTTGCTCTGCTGATGGTTTCCTTTGCTATCATTGATTGGTTTCAAGGCAGGGTGGCAGAAGGACATTAGTTCATGGCAGTGGAAGGCAGCAAAAGCAACAAGAGACCTTAACATTGTCTTTCTGTTCCTTTTATTGTATTCAGACTACTTGGATTAGGGTGGTGCTAAAATAATCACTTATGTGTAATGGGTTAGTAATCACATACCCTTACTGCCGGTATCACACACTAAAGATTAACACACCTATGAGTGCATGAGGTCGCTATGGTGACATCATAGTGGAATACTTTATTCATATGTTTATGGTGATATAGGTGTAAACAAATCTGTGCTATCAAAGAATCTCACATGCATTTTTACAGAGTACTTGATAATGACAGTAACAGTCATTAGATAGTGTATTTAGTATACTATACTCTTATCTACAGGCTAGTGTACTTTTACTTTAAAAATTAATTAGAAAATAGCCTCTGCCAGGTCCTTTGGGAGAATTCCTAAGACATTATCACTGGCGGAGATAGCTCTGTGGGTCCTGGAAGCTACTCCAGAGAGATGAGTGTGGAGTTGGAAGGTGACCTGATGAATTCAATCCTGTGGATGTCTACAGTAACATCGATATTTTTCTTTTCATTTTTAACAAAATATTAAAAGTTAAGAACAAATTGTAAAAGAAGAAAACTTACAGAGTAAAGATATAAAGGAAGAAAGTACTTTTGGCAAGTTAATGTTTTCACATTTAAAGCTAAGTGTTACTCCAAAAACATTAAACTTTAAAAAGTTATGTTTATAAAGTAAAAAATAATCATAGTAAGTATGGTTCATTTATTATTGAAAGAAGAATTTTTAATAAATGCATTGCAGTGTGGTTTTCATGGTTATGGAGATGACACTGGTAGACGATAATGTCCTAGGCTTTCATATTCAACACTCATTAGAAGAACTTTAAATCCTGTAAGCTCTATTCATGTTGAGTACTCTAGACAAGTGTACCTCATTTTGATCTTTCCTGCTGAATTTTTATTGGACCTATGTTTAGATATGCTTGCTTACACAAATACTTAAACTTGTATTACAATTGTTAATATTATTCAGTACAATATCTCCTGCACAGATTTGTGGCCTATGAACAAAGAGACAATGGTGGGAACTTATGACATTATATGATAACATAACATATGTCATATTATATGACATTATACCAACGAAAGTGCTCAAAGTTTCTCCATCAATGGAGCATGCCATCTAGGTTATGTGGATACATTCTATGATGTTCACATAGTGATAAAATCACCCAGTAACACAATTCTCACAATGCATCTTCACTGTTAGTGACTGTGACTGTATTTCTGTCCAGGATCTTGTCTTTTTTACCATGAAGAAAAGAGTTTACAGAGTTAGGAAAAAGATACATTTTTGAGGGAAATGGAAACTAGAGGCCACACCGGAGGAGCATTGTAGTCCAGTGTATTTTCTGATGGAGAAGTCACAGCAGGAGGCACTGTAAACCATGTGCATTGACTCTCTGAACTTCATTTCTTAAAAAGCTGAGTGTAAAAGAAGTAAGAACTTAAAACCAAAAGAGCTTATATTTGTCCATCAGCCTTTCTAGAAAATGTTGAGCTGGAGACAAGATAAACTGCTAAGCGGGTAAATGTGGGAGGGAGAGGAGCCCCAGGAGGAAAAAAAGTGTAATATCAACAACTAAAGTAGGATGAAAAACAGAGTAGGTCCCTGAGGACCACACAGAGAAAAAGAAAAGCATAGGAAACTGACCTTCACCTTAGAGATAGCTCTAGGGATTTTAAAATCTGAAATCCCCAGTGAAGTGCTAAAGTGGATTCAAGTGTGCCTGCAGTATCAATGGCTCCTAAACCCAGAATATATCCAAGATATACAAAGGAATTGAAAATCAAGAGTAAACCAGCAATGTTAAGTAGAGTATTGTTTCTGTTCTTTTCATTAGTTCTGTTTGTTTCATCTCTCTTTCAGTTTTATGGACATTTTACACTGTGCCTATTTTAAGTTATTTTTAGCATCTGATTTTCCTTTGTACTTAGTGAAAGTGGAAAGAGAAAGGAAAACATTAAAGATCATCTAATGCAACAGTCTCATTTAAAAGAACAGGAAGCCGCAGGAAGCAGTGACATGCTCGGAACTGGTGTAAGATGTTGGTGGATGCAGAGCTGGAAATGTGTGCTGATCTGCTGACCCTTTCTGTGTTTCCCATTACATGAGACTAGTTTCCTAGCCTAGCCTGAAGTTGAAGTTCCAGGCAAGAAAAACTCTAAAACTGTCAAAAGATCCTCATATCAATTGGAATTTTCTGCAAAGCTGATACCAATATAGAAACAGAATGGTATAAGATTTACCACAGTGGGTATTAGTGGAGAATAAAGGATACAGTAATAGAAAAAAGGAAAAGAATTGGTTCAGTCTACAGTGTTAGCCTGGGACTGGGAAGAAGAGAGAGGAAAAGGAGGAAGAGCCTCTCACTGTTACGGAACTCTGAGAGAAACATCAACATGGTGGATGGAAAACCACAGAGAAACTAATGACAGCTGGAGAAGATGATGGTTTTACTATCATTGGTCACAGCTAAGCCAGTGGCTGGATAAGATGAGAGTGGTGGGAACGCAATAGGAACTCCACAGCGCCGAAGCTTGTGGTTCACAGAACTCCACGTAGCAGCTTCCCTCTTGCAGCATGATCTGTTATTATTGCCTCAGTTCCTTTCTACAGTTAATTTAAATAGACCTGTAGTAAATGGGATGGGATTTTAGGTATTTACCCTGTGTAGCAAAGCACTACCAGTACTTTGGTTTAAAATAATGCATGTTATCTCTTGATCTCTGTGGATCCACATCTCTGGCTCCACCTGAACTGCATCTGAATTCGCATCTGAAGCACCACTGAAGCAGGGATCTGCCTGTGATTTACTGCGACTTTTGGCAGAATCCAGACCATTTTCATTTGTGGTATTGAAAGACTTGGTTTCCTGCTGGGAGTTGGGCATAGATCACTCTCAGTTCCTCGCTATGCAGCCTTCTCCTTAGGAGAGGTCATATCAGGATACCTTGTCTAATCTAACAAGGAAGCACGTTCTCAAGTAAGCTGAACATTACAACTGTAAGTAAGATGACTTGTAGATAAATTCTCATTCACATTCAAGGGCAAGGAAGTTGAGAAAGACATGGTGACCAGGAGATGCAGACAATGAGTGCTACTTTACACTTGTTCCTGGGCATATTTTGGTTTACTGGGCCAGAAGGTGTACTGAGCACTTGTATTCACACCCTGATGACCTTCTTCTCTGATTTTAGAAGTCTGCTGTTGTTCCCTGAGCTGCCAGTGCTTTCCTCGGGCACATGCATGACTTCGTCACCCCTTCAACTCCTTGTTCAGAAGGCACTCTGTCAGTGAAGTACATTCCATCAATTTATTTAAAATTACAACTCATCTCTCCCTGCTGAAAAATGCTTCTGTAAAGCATTATGAATTTTCTTTACACTATCCAGCTATGCCTTCCTCACTGTGTGTAGCAGACATATATTGTTACTCATTTATAAAGGTTCTTATTTATCTCTGTAGCTGTGCATGCTAGGATATAATCTTCACGAAGGAAGAAATCTTTGTCTGATGATGTGTATTTAGAGTAATGCTGTACCTTAGTAACTATTCTCACTGCTGAGACAAAATAGCCAATACACAGAGTTAAAAGGTTTATGGTAGTTCACTGGCTGGCTGTCTCCCGGGGTAGCATGGCAGAGAAGGAACCGTTCATGGCAGCTAGAAAACAGGAAGACAATAAACAGCAAGTGAGCATGGAAGTCCTCCTTTTGTCCTTCGTATTCTATCTAACATTAATACACAGAATAGGCCTTCCCGTTATCCAAAACCAAAACTCTGCCCAAAAAAGCAGTGGACTAATTTAGTAATCATTCACTCTTAATCTCAGCACCACAAATCCTAGCATCACACACAATAGATCAAACTACCTCTAAAAAGCTTTATGAGCACATATGGTTTGGGTGGACATCCAGGCACAAGTCACAACATTCTCCCCAGCCTCACAAAGACTGATGCAAATCCCTTTGTGCAAAAAGCATTAAGTTCATCTCCAAGAATTACCAAAATCCTATTGATCTTACAACATTGCTGTAAAAGTCCAAGTATAATTACTGCTCTGAGATTTAAGGTGAACTATTAGCCGTAAGCTAATAGCTTCTAACATGCAATGGTACAATATAAACATTCTTATTCAAATAGAAAAGAATGGGACAAGAGTACATCCAAAATCCTCAGGGTAAGCATTAAGTCCTGTAGTTCCATGTCCAGCATCTGAGGCAGTCCATGGCAAGATGTGAACTCCCAAGGGATTGGGTGGCTCTGCCCATGGTGTCAGCTGGAGGAGTAACCTAGCTTCCTCCTGTCTTGGCTGTAGAGGTCAAATGCAGGCGTAGCTGAGCACACTGAACCCAGTCTTAAGGAACAATTTCTCTAACCCCTGCCATTCTAGAACATGGTGCTCTGAGCTTTTCTTCTCAAATGAGTGTCTCTCACTTTTGCAACTGTGAGGCTGTGAAGGCTGGAGTCTTGCTGGTTTTGCTGATATTCTCAGGCTACCTTTTACATTGTTCTTTTCTTTTCAGAACCATGATCCAGTCTCCATATCTGCAGCCTGGACTTTACTAGAGCTTCCTTTCTTGCCAAATTTAAATATGTTTTAAATCATTTTGATGGGTTCTTTGTTCTTGATTCTCAACATAAATCTGCCTAAAATTCCCTAATAGTAGGCATGCCACTGCCTCAACATTAGGCTGTCTTGAAATTTCTTTGGTATGACTACTTGATCCACTACCTTTAATCCTATTCTCCCTGGATACAAGCAAAATGCAGACAAAATTTTTGCTAAATGCATAAAACACAACATTTCAGTTCAACAGCCAATATAATCCTTCTGTGAAGAAACCTCCTGATCCCGGTCCTCACTGGCATCAATTCCATTGGCACTCTGGTATTTTAAGATCTAATTAAAATCATGCATCAAGTATAGCTTAAGGCATTGTAGGACTTATTCATCAGCTGGTAGCTCTAAATCTTTACAAACTTTTCCCACAAACCACTTCCAGAGGCCGCTGAACCACATGGTCATATATGTACAGCAATGATATCACTCCTAGTACCAAAATCTGTTTTAGGTAGTTTTCTCACTGCTGAGATACATACCCATCCGAAGTCAAAGGAGAAAAGGTATATTGTAGCTAACAGTTTGTAGAGGCTTCATTTCCTATTTGGCTGGCTCCAAGGCAAGGTGGCACTGCAGAGCAGAAACAATTCCTGGCAGGCAAAAGGTGGCAAGACAGCAAGCAGCAAAGCTCCCAAGCAGCAAATGAGAATAGCAGCCTTCTTTCTGTCTCTTGTATTCTATCCAAGCAAAGAATCCTTAGGGTGGGTAACACTTCCCCCAAGGGTGAGCCTTCCCGTTATCCACACCCACAACTATGCCAGTTAATCAGTGGAGTAATTTGGTAATTATACACCCTTAATCCCAGTTACACACTTAATCTCAGTATCACACTCTACATCCAACAACATATGGCTGTGTGATGCTCTTAGGAAATATTTAGACATAAGCCATAACAGTCTGGTAAACTATAGATACTAAACAGAAATTATTTATAAAGTATATTTAATCTCTTAAAACAACTCCATGTGCTATAAATTGTTATTATTATTATTATTATTATTATTGTTATTATTATTATTACCTTTGGTCTACAAATGAGGAAAGCAGTATAGAGATGAAATGACTTTATCTGATCATTCAACAAGTAATTGGCATACTCTAATATCAAATCCAGCGTGATTATCTAATCTCAGTTTAACAAATCAGCAAACTGTGACTTGCACTGAGAGAAACAAAATGGATATTTAAACTTTGAACTTCATATAGTTTATAAATATAAAGCCACTCTTATTGACAATTTGTGTGTCTGTTCCATTACCACTTCTTTAAAAGTGTGTGTACACTCACAAAATTTATAGACAATATTTTAATTTCAAATAATTTCATTATGCAAATGTATATTTTGCTTTCAAATAGTGTGAGAATTTCTTCTTAAAAATACAAGTTTTCTCTCCTTTCCAGAATTACACATTTTTCATTAGCAATTGAAAATAACACTACTGGAAGGAACATTTTAATACATCTTTCTAGTTAATATGACTCTTGAATGAGGTGACTGTAGGTACAGATTTAAGTAAAAGACTGCTCAGAGGCTTTCAGGCACTTTAGAGATCTCAATATTTGATACAGTTTATTATACTTAATGAATCTTACTCTTTTTCACTGAACTATTCCCTTAAGTTTCACATCAAAATCTATGTCAAAATTATCTAAGACTGACCTTGAAGGAAATTGAAGAAGTAAAATAATTGCTATTTTCTAATCAGGGAATTCCTTATCAAGGTGGTTACTGATAAGCAACTTTCAGATAAAAAAAAATGACAAAATTACTTTCCTCATACTCAATGAGTTCTGAGAGTTGCTGTAGAAGAATGCTGGGTTAGGATGTAGAAGACCTAAGATTTATCCTGGTGTTGACATTGACTTATGTGGTGGCTGCATGTCAGTAATTTTTCTTTTCTAGCTGTAAGGTATTTTCATTGAAGTGAGTGAGAGTATGATCTCTACCAAGCCTTCCAATCCTCCCAAGACCTATGACTCTATGGATGTGATATGAATTCTCAATAGAATTTCACTTATACCAATAAACTGTATAAAGCAGTATTTCTTACTGAGACTTATTTTAAAGAATAAATTTTACTCCAAAATCCAAATGTATTTTAAGAACTGTCAGGAACTGCAGACTACTTACTCAGATTTAGGACTTACTTACTTGGACTTTTGGTGTCAGCCCTGCCCTCCAGGATCAACTTTGGGATTATTGCAGACACCTGGCTTTTAGTCCACGGTCATTTAACCATTTGCTTTTACACTTGTTGTAAAGCAGCATAGAGCTAAGAATGCATGACAAAGCAAAATACTCCTCTCATGTCCAGAATATGAGAGGTGGGGGGGGGAGAGAGAGAGAGAGAGAGAGAGAGAGACAGAGAGACAGAGAGACAGACAGAGACAGGGACAGAGTGGCTGGAGTTCCCCTATCTCCTAACAGGGTACATTCAGAATGCCCCAGGATTCCCACCAGGTCTTACTTTTCAGTGTCTAACACCTTTAATAGTTCAGTGAACTGGAGACCAAGCCTTGACTCAGAGTTTCTTGTTTGCAATCCCTGGCTTAGAAAGTAAAAAAAAGAAAAAAAAAAAAAGACTCATTGAACAAAAGCTGACACTGGATAGCAAAATGTTTTAGTGTAGTCCATAAGCTTAGTCACATTTAGCAGAAGGCTGGAGGAAGTAAAACTAATAGTCTTTCTTATTATTTCCAGTGCATGATCGTAGGACCAGAAAAAGAATCTATGTACAAGAGAAAGGTTTTTAATGACAAAGATGATTAGCAAACTGATGCATCCCAGAAATATACTCTTTTCCCTTTTAAAGACAGTTTTGTCCAAAGAGTAAGCAATAAGTAAATCATCTGAGCAACTAAGATACGACAAGCAAAGGGCCCCCGGTACAGTAATTTAGGAAACAAGTTCCCCTCTTTGGCAAACAAGCCTTTCAAACAGCTGAATGGCGCCACTTTGAACTTGTGCCCTGTGTATAATTTTGCCTTTCTACAGTTCTGGTTCTGGTTACTTACAGAAATGTTTCTTATTCTTTTTCTCAGGTTATATACTCATATTTCAGGTTTGTGAATAACAAAGTTTATTGAAAATGTTAATGAATAAAGAATACTGAATAGGGAAAATTTCTGCTGAAGCTCTCGATGGTAGAAGAATCTGCAACCATGTTCTTATTCTTGTTTTTAGCAGTAAATTTTTATTTTACACTACAGATTCTCAGTTTTGCCCTCAAGATTAGTATAACTTTATTTTCTTGGCTTATACACTTATTTATTCAAAGATAAATATTGAATGTTTACTTCCGTCACTTGGCTTGCCTGAGTCTTTGTGCTGACCTGAATTGCTATGCTAGGTGTAACTATAACTACTTGGTGAATAAAATTAGAAAGCATTATTGCTCTCTTGGAGTGTGTGGTAAATGGGGGAGAGAAGGAGAATTCACAAAAGATCTTGGTGTGTGCCTATCATTGTGGAAACACAGAGAAAAAACACAATGCAGGGAAATGCACCAAAATTTATTCTTCTTTAGGTAGGACACTAAGGATCTCAACGTTATTCATATACAAAAAAAAAAAAAAAAAAAAAAAAAAAAAAAAAAAAAAAAAAAAAAAAAAAAAAAAACAGAGCAGTTGGGAACTACTCTTTAAAGACTTAGGGTCTTTGAAAAAGTTAAATTTGTAGTGCTTTTCTTTTTCAGTACAGTAAAATTAAAATAGTTCATTGTCTACTATAAAAATTTGAAAGGTGTTTTCAAATTTATATAAAGAAAAACAAGTTATATAAGATCATACCACTTAGATACAGTTGTTATTTCTTTTTAGTTTTTCCATAGAAGTACATTAATACAAATTATATTATGTATAAATTAAAATTATAGGTTTTATTATTTTAATACTATAACATTTTCCTAAAGTAATAAATGCTTAAAATATTCAGGTAATTATATGGCATTATAAATTTATAGATACTAAAATTTAATTTTTCATTTTCTTTTCTTCTGGCTTATTCTTATATTTACTCCTCTTGCATCTTTTATTATTATTCATTTAGAATTTATTTAATTTTAACCTTAAATTTTCCCCATCAAATTTCCTTTCAGACATGACATTAATTATTTTTGTGAATTAGTTCTAATCTTCAATTTTTTTGTTTCCTCGTTTTCATAATATACGTTGTCACCAGGGAGGCATTTTTTAAAATGCAGACAATTCTAAAGAAGAAATAAAAAGAATTCACAATGCACCCTCTTTTAATTAATCAGTGTTATTTGGTACAGTCATATATATCTAGCCCCTTAAAATTAAAATAGTATAGGGTTGATCATACTGAATTAACATGTTTTATAATTATTTAAATAAATATTGAGTTTTCCTTTATGTGGCTTGCATGTGCTATTATTTTGATCACTGAAATTTTTAATCATGCATTATTTATATTTATTGAAATAGCTATTTTTATATTTCATCAATTGATGAATAACAGGTTAGATTTACAGAAGTCTTAAAACAGTAATATCTTTGAGTTTCTGGGATAGATTTAATTTGTTCATATGAGAGTGTTTTGTTTAATTTGTGTAAATTTGCATATGCATGTAAGAAAAAAATTGAAATTGAAAACTTCATATGTATTACATCTCAAAAATTTCCTCTTCTGGCAAAATTTTCTTGTAGTAGTTAATAATTTCTTTCTTTCTTCTATTATCTTTCCATAATTTCTCTATCACTTACTCTATAGTAAAGTCCATTTATACAATATTGAAGACAGAATTGTATTTTTTACTATGCTAACCTTTATCTGTAAATATGGGGGTAAATTGTCTCACAAAGATCATTTGGAGAATGCAAAATAAAACAGAACTCATTTTCACAGCATATGCCGATTTCTGTGCCCTAAGTACTCCCACAATTGGTGTTTTCATGCTCTCAATGTAAAATCACTAAACACGGATTTGAGAGGCAGTGTGTGCCTTGACTTTCATGAATTTGTAGGATCCAGCTAAGGCGCATTGCTGAATCTGATGATGCAGGAATTAGTCATTGAGATGGCTGAATATAAAGAAAGCCTTAATAGTCTTAATGTCTATAAATAGAAATGGCGGTGTGCAGTAAGATGGGATTGTCCATATTCACATGAATTATTCAGGAGCTCTTGAAGGCCTGCTCACTCAACATAATGCAGAAGAATAGTGCTCAGACCTGGCAAGAGACTAAGTCAGTTTGTGCTTTCCACTGACTAGTAGGAATTTCCTAAGCTAGCAAGTAA
>PVIR01033438.1:0-17869 GCA_004026965.1 Petromus typicus
AATTCAGTATCAGATTTATAAAGGGAGTGTGTTGAATGTTGGCTTATGAAACATACCTGACAGAATAGTTTATGATATAGACAGATACTAAAATTTTATATTAAAGCCACTACTGCAGAAAAACTGGATAGTTTTTTAACTGATGGCTAGACATTATGGAAAACACAGTTCGTTCACATTGCATAAAACCAGGAAAGTGACTTTAAAATGGTGTGCCTGAATATTTCCTTAGAAAAAAGAAAAACAGCCCTGGTAAATAGTGTCAAGGTTTAAGCAGCCAAACAAATTTTTGATATTTTCTAACTTGCTGAATGTCCTCATATCTAAAATTAACATCTCGTTTGCAGTTTTTCTTTCTACAAGTTATCAACCTCATCACATGCATACAGAAGAAGTTTTAATTTGGAACTTATCACCAAACCTTTCAGCTGCCCTAACTCTAGGACTTAGGGCCTGGGAGTTACAAAGCCGAGGCTCTAAAAGGCCAAACTGTCAATATGTTTTGTTTGACCCTGATTATTTAAAAAGTTGACTACATTGTCTGTATTTAAACTTAAAGTTCTTTGTTTTTGTTTTGTTTGGAGACCACAAAATAAAAAATCAAGACATTACTTTTCATGGAAGAAAACAGGATTCCTAGGGAATGGACAACATCCCCACCAGACCTCTTCTACAGGGACTGCTTAATGATCCAGCAGGTCTGGCTCGCCTACGTACTCTACACTTCCTCCTCATTGAAATGACCTGTCCAGCTTATCTTGAATTTGTTACCCTTGGCCAAGACCTTAAAGCTGTAGTTTCTTCTGCCCCCATTTATCCCCAGACAGCATTCCTTCCTAAATCAGTCTACTTTGTGCTGCATATGCTGCACAGAATACTGGAAAGCAGCTAATTTACAAATAAATTACAGTTCTGGAGACTGAAAATTCTGATCTCAAGGCACTGTTGGGACTCCTTAAATAATGGAGGCTTGCTTCCAAGATGGCACTGTGAATTCTAGGTCTTGCAGAAGGGAAGAACACTGTGGACACACATACCAGAAGATGAGGAGCAGGAGGTGTGAACTGTCTGCTGCAAGCCCTTTTAGAAAGATCACTAATACCACACAAGAGGGTCATGGCCTCCTAACTCAAGCACCTCCCAAAGTCCGCCTCCCATTGCTGTGGCCTCAAGGATTAAATATCAGCATTAATTTTTCTGGACAAGAGCCTTCAGATCACAGCAACCTCAGATTCTGTCCCCTCCCGAAATTCCTGGAATAGTCTCCGCCACACTGTTCTACAACACTGCGGGCAAAGGCTAAGACAGGGCTAGCAGAGAGGAGATGACTATGGGAAATAAAGCAGATTCTCTGCCTTGACTGCACATTCCTGCATCACTTCTTGCTGCCAGCCCAAGATAATTGCAACAGATTCACACAACTCTGTTTTGAGTGGTTGCTGTAGAAAAGCCACTGTGATAGGTCTAGCAGGAATAATCTTAGGAATAGTAAAACATCAAGGATAAAGCAGTCATTATTTTTCTGCTTGCTTCATTATAAAATTTCCTGAAACAGAAAATAAAGTATTGTATTTCATAATTAGATGTTTTTACTTAAATACACATTTAATGATAATGTAATATACGGACTTTTATTTAAAATTTACTGATGAATTATAAATGATGTCTTATGTTGATGTGTCAGTATAATTAAAATGAGAGAGCACTGTATAAAAGGAAGTGGCACATGTATTCCATAAGATAAAACGTGAACAGGAAAAGCGAAGTTACTGATTCACTCCACCACTTTTCATCTTAACAAGACTCAGCGACTACTGTTCTTACTACCAATAATTATCGTGCTCAATAATGATTATTGGTCTTACAATGATATTACATCAGTAACAAAGATAACAGTGTCAACACTGGGGTCCTGACTTTATTCCTGGTAGTAGGCTTGGTCTAAATCCTTGTATGTATTATCTCAGAGCAGACTTAAAAAGCAATACTATCAATGATCTCAACTTTACAGATAAAGAAACTAACCTTAAGGAGTATAGAATATTGTTCATGTCATACTGCTAATAAATGCTAACCTGGTATTGTATTCTGAATCTCAAGTACAATCTATTGACCAGCATGGAGTTACCAGAACATTATACCTACATGATGTATGCTTTCTTCCTGTTTCCACTACTTATACCTTTAAATCTGTGATTTTCATATGAAGGTTCCCTATATGTATAAATACACACAATGGTCAGTAGATGGGACCCTTTATTTATATATACACACAATGATCAGCCCTTTCCTATTTATCTATTATTACTTGAATTTTAATTCCAAATTGAGAGTGAATGAGGAAGAATAGGTGAGGAGATTTGTTCTGTTGAGAACTCTAGTTTCGATGAAACTACTCCAGAATATGTACTTTACAAATACTTCCTCTTCAATGTCAACTCTCTATTCCAAATTTAGATGATTAAAAAAATGGCAAATGACCTTCCCTGGGACACTTTTTCCTGATTAAATATTGATACTCCAATGGATCACTAAGATTTTGTGCCTAGGAGAAAAGAACTTTTCAGGATCTCAAGCGACAGATTAATGACTTCTTGATCTCTTTTTAATGTAGGAAATGCTATTTAGGAATGCTAAATTTTTTTCTTAATTGAGTATATTTTCTCTTTTTCTGTGTGATGGCTCGCCTTGACTGCCAACCTGATCGGCCTGAGATGCACCTAAGAGATTAGTACAGTGCATTTCTAGGTATGTCTAATAGATCACAGGAATGTGAACTTGGAAACAATATTAGTCCCTGGCTACTTCCTCTCTGCTTGTTCTCTTTCTCCTTGAATACTGTGAGTTAAACAACTTTGTTCCACAGTGCTGTTGTGCCATGAAGTGTCTGCTCTAGAGATAGATAACCAACTCTACAGGGAAGCCTCTAATCTGAAACTCAGAACCAAAATAAACCTTTCCCCTTTAAAGTGCAGGGGTCAAGCATTTTATCTCAACAAACAAAATAAAATTGATACTAGACAAGTAGGGTAATAGTGCCTGACCATGAGGTTAATACACATTTGGAACTGATTTTGGGGAGGTTTTTGGAAAGGTTTGGAGATCTAAACTAGTGAAGTCCAAGAAGGCTGGAACCTGAGCTAGATGGACAATTTTGGTGGGTGATCACAAGACCCAAGTGTTGGACAGAACAAGCGCTAAAGAGACTGTGCTGATGGGGTTTTGGATGGCATGAGAAGGCTATGGAGAATGGAACTGGAGACCATGCATACTACATTTGAGAAAAGGACTTTTCTACATTTTATCCATGCCCTCAAACTTTGTGTGAGGCTGAATTTAAAAGCAACAGACTACTTTGTCTGCTGGAAGAAATTTCAAGGCAGCCGCAATGTTCAGCTTGTGCCACAGGAATTGATGGCTGCTTATACCAAGATTTACACTGAGAGTTAAGAGCAAAAATCAGAGCTGAGAGGTTTGAAAATTTTATTTTTGCCAGAAAAGAAAGTACGTATAAAGTTGGGAACAAAAAGTGTGCCATTGCTGAAGAGATTAGTGCCACTCAAAAAGTAGCCGAGTACTTTGTACTAAGAGAATAGAAAAGATGGCTTGAGGGAATTTTCTAGACCCCCATTATCACAGACTCAAATGTGTAAATGTAAAAATGTCATTGGAAGACTGAATAGGCAGTTTCAGTTGCCCTGTTCATTCAGCAATGCCTAGAAAGTTTTTCTTTATGTTCAGTCATCCAAGCGTCAGAGACCACTACTGCCACAGTTGAAGGGGTCCCATCTACTGTTCTACCTGGTGGCAGGCCTTGTAATCCTCCATGTGCTCTAGTGTCAGTGTAAGAGGGTCACAGAAGCTTTCACCCTGATTTCAAAGAGAGATCTGGAAAATGAGGCAATGCATGACAGTTTCAGAGCCCTTGATGGGAGCTGCTGAAATTGTAAAGTATGGAGCTATGGAAGTGAAGGCAAAATTGCAATGGAGACCCCAGGAAAACTGAAAGGCCAAGGAATTGGAATGTCTACCAAATAAAGTTGAAGGCAGCAAATAAAGGCAATGTTTTAGCTACTTTTCTCTTATTGCTAAGATACCTAAGACCCAAAGTTAAGAAAGGAAGGGGTTTATTTGGCTAATAGTTCACTGAGGTTTCAGTCCCCAGTCAGCTGACTACAAGGCAGGGATGACAAATAGGCATGGTGTGCACAAGGCAGCAAAGGTAAAAAGAGAGTCCGTGAGGCCCACACTGCAGCACTGGACAAAAGGAGAAAGATTTATCTGAGTCTTTCTGCCCTTTTATCCTATCCAGACTAGTGGGATCAGAGTGGCACGAAAGCTCTCACTCATGTGGCATGGTTTAGTGATCACACACCCTGAATCCCAGAATCACACATTCCAGAGTCAGCTACCTCTGCCTGAATGAGGCTCTGAGGGGACATCCAGACCCAAACCATAGCAGCAAGGCCAAGAGAGGGCTACCTCATGGAACATAGGCTCCCGCAAGCAAACGGAGAGCCTCAGTGCTGCCCAAACCCTTTATCCCAAATTACTGCCTTTTGGAATAGTAATATTTACCCTATTCCATTCTATATTAGGACAAAGTAACTTAATTTATGCATTTTACAGAAGTTCATGGCTAAGAGTTTACCGTAATCTCAAAAAAAGGCTTTGACCTTGCTCTTTTGACCAGTTTTGAGACTATTGAGGATCTAAGGAATTATTCTATTTTGTTGTCCTTGTACAGAGGATAGTTACATAATTTATGACTTTGTTATGTCTCTAACTTGAAATCAAGTCTCATTCAGTAATAAGTTTGGTTATTAAGAATAGATATACTTGTAATGCTTAATGTTCATTATCAGCTAGACTGACTCGAGAAACATACACAAAATTGGTGTGAAGTATACTTCTGGATGTATCTACATGAGTCAGGGGGATGGGAACTTGGGGACCTAGTCCTTGGCCCCTTCATGTCCTGTTATTTCCCCATGTAATGCTTCCCAGCTGCTGTAGTTGAACAGATTTCCCCCATCATGCCCTTTGGTTCAGATGTTTCTGCCCTCGAGTAACCTGATCCCAGACTGAGAGCTCTGTGAGCTTAAATAAACCTCCTGTCCTTTTAATTGCAGTTGTCTGGTACTTTGTCCCAGCAAACAAAATCTGTCTCATTTCTATTCCACCAAGTTGGGAATATGGTACTACCTAGAAAAAAAAAAATACTCCACTATCATTCAGATAAATTATGCTCACACAGACCAAAATAATAGAAAAATTGAATGGTAGTGATACAATTTTGTGTCATATCAAAATTTTTAAAGGCAATTTAATACCATTAAGTTACTTTCGTCTCATCTCCAGGCCCAACAATTTGTGGATGGCAGTTAGGTTACATGCCTTGCCTATAACTCCAACCCACTAGGAGAATGCAGGCTAAAAATTAGAAGTTGGATATACATTCTCATATAGAACTAATCTCCTACCTTTCCAGATCTTTCAGGCCACTTTCCTCATTTCTTCACTTGTCTGTTACCATTTACATAAAATCTGAGTAATTCTTTGTGATATTTCTAGTTTGCTATGGCTAGAGATAGCAGTAAAAATAATAAAGTTTTGCAAAAAACCCATAAACTAAAGTATCTTTCTTAAATCTAGTTTGCAAAAATGATTTCAAGATAATAGATTTCCATATCTTTGTTTATTACTTCTGTTCCTTTTCGCAAAAGATTTCCTCATTTCCCAGGAAATTGTTTGACACCCCCCCCAAGGGTCAAAAACAAAAGACAAAACTTTCTTTGCTGAATACATACTTAAAATAATTATGAAAAGAAGACCTGAAATAGATTTACAATGAACTTGAGTTAACTTCTATTCCCTTCTTTAAACAATATAATAACCCTGAATTTTTCTGTTTGATTCCTTCTTTATTAATGAAACAAAATTCCCTGACTTGTTGACTGTACTTGACATGGGCTTCCAGACTCCACTTTCTCTTGTATTTTGAGAGCCTCCAGAGGATGTTTCCCAATCTACACTATCAATTCTTATTTCAGTAGCAAACTTCCCAACGAGGACTGAAAACAGGTCTATCGAGCTTCCGCCTACTCCATTATATTTCACTGTCCTTGTTAATACTACTATTCCTCTACGTGCTACTTCTGAAGTCCTTGCACCTTTCATTCACATATCTTTACATCTTCTTTCCAAAGAAACAGAAACCTTTGTGTGTATGTGCACACACATGTAACAGACTTCTAATATTCCAATAAATTCCTTCATTAAAACTGTCTTAGAAGCTTGTGCCAGAAAGGCAGGGCTGGGAAACCTGAGCTGAGGAGGCAGCTATCTTTCTTTGTTGCACTTTTGCACTAGGCTCTGGTCATTTCCCTGGGCACTTGGATACCAACATTTCCCTAAAAAGTCTTCCCTGAAAACACAATCTATTCCCACCAAAGACTTCCAGAATTCACTGGTGTAGCACAGCCATGCTAAGCATGTCAGAGTCTCAAATACAACTCATCAGAGGCCTTGATAGCTGCTAATACTGGCTCAGATGTGACTGTGTTACCTGACCAAGAATTCACCGATGCAATTTCCCTCCATATCCCACCTCCTGTATGCTTCAGCCACATCACAATAGTTAATAAGTTATATATGTAGGTTAAGCCCTTACTCAAATCACAAATATTTATTACATTTTATTAAATCTTATTTGATTTTGATTATAGGACCTCTTTTTGGCAATTAACAATCTATCATACATTCCTTAGAAGTTTGTCACAGGTGGCAAAATGTATCCATTATTTACTTCTATATTTACCAAAATGTCTAATATAATATTCTACATGTTATCAGCACTCAAGATAATTTTATATATAATGGAAATGGAATTACAAAATTCAGTTTAAAAAGTAAAATGACAATTACACATCCACGAAGCACTTATGTGGAGTATATTTTACTCACCAAGTATCTTGCTATCAGTAACATCATTTCTTTACTTTTTTTAACCTCTGACAGGACTCTACCTAACTTTCATTCTACTAAAATTCATTCAGAATTTATTATAGTAACATGACTGTGTATATGCCCACCTTGCTTATTATTAATATGTGACAGAAATGTGACATAATTTTTCCAGAAATTCCTTATGTAAAAACCTACCAAAATAGTACTGAAAGATTTGAGCCATATTTTTTCTCAAGGTAGGATTTTATTTTTAATATACTGAGTTTTTCACTTTTAATATATAAATGACTTTGCAAGAGTCATGAAACTATTTTCTATGAAACTATCTTCTCATTATTCTCTGTATCTTACATTTGCTATTTTTACAAGTAAATTTTTCATAGGATAAGACATCCATTCCTAATTGATCTCTACCTCTATTTTCTTTCACTCTTCTACATTATATTCAACTGAATACCTGTGCAGATGTATCCTGACTAGCAAAGTAATTTGAGAAAATTTTGTGTAGCATGATATTCTGATTCAGAAATTAACTGTAGCTTATTTTCATGGAAGCAAACTTCTCATACATCACTGGTCAAATCTATTCCCTTTCTGCTTGCTGAAAAAAAGAGATTTGATAAGAATAGCTAATTGATCATTCCTGAAGTTGAATTAATTGATCACTGGTTGTGAAAAATTAGGCTTGAAGCAGAAGTATGCAGAACACTTCAGGTTGTGCCATAAAGATAGGGAGTTGGTGGTCAGACAAGAGAAATATGGTTAGAGTCCCTGTAAACAGTAAAAAAGAAGTTGGAGGACACTGTTTCTTTTTGTGTGTAAATATTAGTTCTCATATGCAGAGTCCTTAGGGGCAAGTGGAAACAATCTGCAGGATCCTGTAGAGTCTGAACACTAGAAGGGCATATTTTGTGGAAGCAGAGAAGGTCTTATGCTAAGGCTACATGATTTGGAAGAGATCCAACTACCAGCCAAGCAAGTTGATCTGGAGCCAGAAACACTTTTGCACCTTCTCCAATCAATAAACTGCCATCTATATGCGTCTCCCTAATCTTGTCTAACTGTAAGCCTGAAGTTCCCAGCATAGCCTAAGAAGAAATATGGTTGCTTCAAAAGCTTGACCTTGGCTCAAAGCAACTCAAAGTTTATCTTAGGATTTTAACATTTACCTTTTCATATTCTCAGGAATGCAACTAATTTTCAGTAAAGAAAGATACATTTTCTAAGAGATAACAATCCATTCTAAATCCCAAACCAGTCATTGCATCTGGCATTTATTTTCTTCCTTTACTCTGTGGAAAATGCTCCTTAACATTAACAACATCAGTGAGATACAAACAGCTTCTCTGGAAAACAAAGTCTAAATCCTCACTGATTTTTAATACAGATCCTCTTCCTGTTCGAGCTTCCACTCCATACCTAACATCATTTGTACAAACGTTTTTGGATGTTGTTAGAATATTAATTCCATAATTTCAAAATAACAGAAAATTCTAACTTTTGAAAAATGTTGAAATATAGCTACATGCATTGAAAGCAAGTACATTTGTAGAGTCCGTGATGAATCGCGTTTGCTGGATTCACTCAAAACTTCTTCTCTATTGGATTCTAACACTGAATTATTCTCAAGTTTAAAAAGTTTGTGTGTCAATTCAAGCCACTGTCTTTCAGTTTTTCTTGTAATGGGAAGCAATTCTTAAAACTATAAGACTTAGCAAAATTCATTATTCATAATTAATTTTTAAATTTGAATTGAGGAACAACTGCCCATGTATCTTATGTATGATATACAAAGAGCTCCTCTGAATTAAAAAAAAAAACACATTACTGTCTCATCTACAGGTATTTGGAAATTAGATGTGGCATTTTTATAAACTCACAGACCATCAATATGTTTTGTAATTCTTCTAGAGTCCTCCTTTTTCTACCCATATAAATTTGAGTATTTGATATTATTCAACAACAAGAACTATTTTCTTTCACAAGAGTGAAACTATAATTCAACAAAACTATTTTAGATTTTTCTCAAATATCAATTTCCTCTTGAATTAAAATTTAAGATGTAATCAGATTATGAAATAAAATTTTAGATATTACTGAAATAAAACTGGCATAATTCGGTAAACTTTATTCCATGGCAAATCTGATAAACCTTCCTGGAAAGCAATGAGGTGTAAAGAGTTTTTTTAATATCTATACCTTTTATGAAATAAATTGATATTATAAAGTGATATAAGAATAGATATAATAGAAACAAGAAATTCCAATAACCTAAATATTCAATAATTGCAATAAGTCAGATTATATAGTCATTTAAACTTTTAAAGAATTATTTGATCTATACACTATATTCATGGCCTAAAAGAAAATGGAAAATCCAAGATGCAAAATATATTATCTCAATTTTGTAGCATGTACCTAAGTATATATATACATGAAATGTGGATGACCAGAATTCACAGTTCAATCTGCTTGTGTCAAATGATACATTTTTATCTGTGTTTGGCCCTAGTCTGAGTCAGGACTTGGGGGTGATTATAAGGCAGGAGCCACAAATGGCCAAACTCCCCCAACTTCCCCCCACCCAGATGATGGCACAACTTTCTCTATTCTCTTTGTCACTATGTATGTGGTACTTCTTGTGAATTTAGAAAAGGTACTTTATTAATCTCTACAGAAATTTACCTACTAATATCAGTGATTAAATAGAAGAGCTACAATAAAGAGGTCAATCAGTTTTACCTTTAAAATAGACTTTGTACAAAGGGGTGGGGGATGATTTGCTGAGAATCAATCTCACGCCTGCTTGACCCTCCTATCTGATTAACTTTAGTTTCTATACATGAGAAAAAGAGTTAGAAAGACTTCTCATAGAAAGCCCCAGGTAGAGCTACAAAGCATTAGAGGTAAAAATAGTGAAAGTCCCAAAAGTTATTCATTTGTGACATGATGATACATATAGAAAATAAAGTGTTTGTATTACATAGGCGGCTTGAGGTAAACCACACTACATGGCATGAAGGTGGCAGCACAAGGACAGAGATGGGCTCTTTGGAGTATTGTTTTCGTTACTGTGTAGGTTAAGAGGGGCCTGGTGATATAGAAGATTATTTGGAAGGTGGGCCGAGCAACAGAGAAAATACACTCATTAACGTTTCATATGTGATGCGTGGCTCAGCCAATACTGCTGTTTATAATCACCGCCACAGCACAGCTTTTACACTCCTGGGCAAGCGCACTACTGATGTTTCTATAGAGGATGATGATAAGTAAGTGGACACATTCACCAAGAAAATGACATCATGTTTTTGATCTCTAATAAACTCCAGTCATCACTAAGTGACTCTCCACAATGGTACTTCCCAAAGTTCTCATAAATCTTTTTTACAAAATATAATCACATTAATAGTTCACTGCCTTTATGTAGTTTTATAGGAAATGAAAGGTATGGAGGGGGAATTTTTAACAGTGATGGGGGTTCACAAAATTTAACCAAAAATAATCAAAACAAGAGAAAAAATGCTTTCAAAAGCAAAAGCCAATGCTACTGAGAGGAAATATTCACACAGTTCAAATATCCACATATCAACACTGATCATCCTAGATATGTGAAAGGCAGGTGAGGAGGCATGGGTAGGAGAAACACACTCAGCACTCCAGAAAGCAGCTCTCACCCTTCCCTTGCCTAATCTTCAAGGAAAATATAGTTTCCAGTTTATAAACTTGAAGGACAAAACCAATTTTCCAATCCAAACACCTGATCCTCACACAATTTATCCAAAATATAACTCAGAAAGTGTCACAGGGAAAGATACATACACTTTCCACATTTGTCCAGAAGTGGTCCAAACTGCCACTTCCACAGTATCCGTGTGTGGGAAGACCCAACTCTTATCCGGAGGCGCGGTGGTGAGGTGCATATTGCAGAGCTAAGGAGGTCAGCCAAGGAGGATTTCCTGAGTCTGGGGGTTTCCCTAGCAAAGGGAAGAACACCTGGCTTCTGTACAAACAGGCCACTCCACCTGCACAGCATTTTTCAGAGAAAAACAGGCAGCCCAGCCGTGCCTCCAACACCAGTGTGGAAACTTATGCATTAGATTATATGGGTGACATTCACTGGACAGCGGGTTTTGTGGCCCTGCTATTCACGGATACGCAGATCAAAAGGCAAAAGGGAAAGGGCCATCGCACAACTGGTGGACAAGTTCAGAACTCACCCAAAGCCACAGAGCGGAAGAATCAGCTTCCTGCCTTCCACAAACAGCTGCTCCCGCTTGGACCCAGGTGGGAAAAGATAAATCTAGAAAGAAAGAAAGATGTAGATAAATAAATGAGTCTATCTTAAGATTTTTCATCCATCTCCCCTTTATCAGGCAGCATCCAGTATCTATCTCTAGAATAAATACCATCAGAAGGAAAAATATCAGGCGCGCGCACGCGCGCGCGCGCGTGTGTGTGTGTGTGTGTGTGTGTGTACGCGCGCGCGCAAGCCTAGGGTATGTATATGCAAATATAAGTACTTATGAACACTACTTACTATTTTTGCTTCTAGAATATCTTTTTCTATGGTCACGTTCTCACACACTAAGAACTGTTTTTTGCACTTAGCTAAATTTGTGTATCAGTTCATTCATTAGATTTAAAGTCCTCTTGTCTTCTCTCTCTACTTATATTCCCTTCTCTACTCTTCTTTCTTTCCTTTGCCTCTCATACCCCCTCAAATCTCCTCCCACTGCCCTCTTCTCTTCTTGTGTGAAAATACTATCTTTCAAAACTGTTTTCTTTCTGTGTTTGGGGCAGAGCAGTGATTGTGCATGAGTGTTAACTACTGCTTTTGTTTTTATGGTGTCTTACCTCACTTTGCCATGCTCTCCCAAACCACGGGTTACTTCACCGGGTTTGTGAATTTTGTGCGATTTCTTATTTATTAACTGAATTCAACTAACCCAGATTCTCTCACACTTTCCATTTAAATTCCTTTCCTTATTCTTCTTTCTTTCCTTCCTCTCACATGCCCACTTAAACTTCTCTTTCCTTTCTCCTTCTTTCATAGTATTATCATTAAAACCTATTTTCTCTTTCCTCCTTGTTTCTCTGTCTTTTTTCCCTAGCTAATCCTACATTGTCACTCTCTTTAAACAAGCTTTAAATTGCATGTTAACACAGTGATGTTTTTTAGATGCTATTACTGGTCATTATTCTCTCTTCACAAAGTAGTGTGAGGGGTAGAATTTCATATATTCTTTAACTAGCCTGAGTGGGCAATGCATGCTGAGACTCAAGCACATCACAAAGAAAAAGGCATTCGCTAAAAATATTTCCACACAATAGTGGCAGAGATACACAGTCCAGCTGATCAGCAAAATTCAACATAAAAATACAAATTTTGTGTGAAAACAAAGCAAAGAAGCCTCCAAAAGCCCCAAAAGCTAATCCCACACTAGTGAAGTGAGTAAAATACCCTACAAAGAATTTTTTAAAGTGATGGTCAAAATAACCACTATATTAAAAAAAAGATAGAAAGAGCAGCTGAATAAATTACTATGAAAATGAGAATTATAAAAGACCACTTCTCTTATAAAAGAGATAGAAACTCTGTGGGAAAAAGAAGTGAGAAATACTCTTGCAACTGAAAAATCTCAAGAAGTCAAATAAACTCAATTAAAGTCTCAGAAGTAGGGAAGCTGGGTCAGAAGAAAAAATATCAAGACTTGAAGATGAGAAGGATGGACTGGAGCATTCTGGTGAAACTAAAGACAAAATGAATAGGAAACGATAAACAAGTGATTCAAGAGATCTGGAATAATCTGAAAGAACATTTAAAGCTCACTGCCTTGCAAGAGGATTACAAAATACAGGATAACAGCATAGAAAATTGGTTCACTAAATGTATTGCAGAAAACTTCCCAAGCACAGAGACTATGGATGAATACTTAGGCAAGCAAAGGAGACACTTTGAACCCCAAATAGAAGTAAACAAAACATGATGTCTCTACAAGACATCACTGTCCAAATGTGAAAAATTTAGAACAAAAAAAAGGACTATTGAAATCTGACAGACACAAGCCAAATCACCTTAAAAAGACAAATTAATCAGTATAACATATTTCACACACTAAGCCTTGTAAAGGCCAGGAGAGCTCAGAATGATATATTTCAAGCCCTAAAAGAAAACAACTGCTAACATAGATTATTATGTATATTCTATAAGGCTATCCTTCGACAGCAGACCTTCCACAGCAAATATAAACTAAAAAAACATATGACTACCATGACATCATTGCCAAAATACAAAGTGAAGCCTAATACAGATGAAGATAACAATAGCAACCACGATATCAAGGGAAGAAATAAATCTCATTTGGAGAGTAATAAACAAATCAGAAATATAAATGAATCAAGCACTAGGAAAACAACAAAATGACAGGAATTCATCAATAAATTTACATAATTATACTTAATATAAATGTCTTTAATTCTCCAAGTCTCCAATTATATCCAACAAAACAGATTTAAATTGATTTTGTTTATAGAAAGATTTATTACAAAAAAATCAATATATATATATATTCATTTCATAAATCATGAACATGGTCCTACATTTTCATTTGTATAACTTTGTATTCTTTTTTGTGAATTGTTTTCTTATGAATCTTGCAATTTTTCTACTATTAAAAGGCCTTCATATATTTAGAATTGTGCAATATGTACTACAAATCCTCTTTTCACAGTTCGTCTTTCAGATAACGTAAAATGTTGTCATACAGAATTTTTAATGCTGCATGCTTAAAGGCATTTACTTGTTCTTTTTGGTTTATTAGATGCAGACTAAAGCACAAAGACTAGGTTAGGGATTATGAAATAGTTTAAAACATTACATAGGACATTTCTAACAGAGTAATTAAAAAGGTAGATTACAAAAAGAATATGTTTAATATGAAATCAGTTTTAAGGGCTCAGGGGAAAAAAGATGTTTATAATAGTTGCTTTGGTATGGTTTAACACAGGTGATTTTTGTCTTCGGCATTAATCATTTTATTGTTCCAATTATAAACTATATAATGAAATAATTATTGTAGAAAATAATTATTAAAAAGTAAGGCCAATTTCTCTAGACATGTTTGAATAATCATTTCTCAGTTAATAAAGCTCTATCTACATTGAGGCTTTCAAAAGCATCACTAAACAAACTTGCTCAGTTTTCTGATGTTCTACTGAATTAACCGAACTGACATTCATGCCGGACCGTGTAATATGAGAAATTAGCATTTTTCCCTCACATTATTTCAACTATATTCATGAGTTTGTGCCCGAAGCATTCCAGATGTAGCTTGACTCTATCCACAATGCCAGTGTATTTAGTGACCAGGCATCCATTTGAACAATCCTGTTTTAAGTCAATTAAGCACACAGGAGCTCTTGAACAAGGGGGATACACAAGCCAGCCAGGCTGCTACTCTTTACTGTGGACACCATGCTGCTCTCTCCCGGGTGATTATTATCTCATTAACTTTTAAACAGTTTGGAAATAATTTACTCGAAATTTAAGCTTAATTAAATATTATTTAGGGTCACCATAACATTGGGAGCCAGTCTTATTTAAATTTCAACTTTTAAAACTCTACCACAGTAACCAGGAAATTGTTATTTTACAAGAGAAGAATATGACCCTTTTCCTCAGTTAAACATAAACGAATTCAGGAAATTCTTATGTCATTCACTACCAGCTATGGTTTACTTGACACAGTAGCCCAATTTTTAGTAATTAATCAAATGAGCTTGATTTCAGGCACAGTTTCTTTTATGCTAGACCTACGATGTGCACAGTTTCTTTTATGAGCAGTGATGATCACCTACAGCAGTGATGTTGAGCCTATAATATGTGAGCAATTTGTTTTTCTTTTAAAATGACAGTTGTTAATGTATAAATTTTTTTCTAAACTAAAATCTCAGTTTTTGTGTTAATTGTGGTCTTGGCACTTTGTGATACATATGTGGGTTTGCAGTTTGGGGTCTCGTCTCGAAGAGATTCATCCTCGCTGGCCTAGAGCAGTATCATTTCTTCAGACACTGCTTTGTAATCTTCTGTGCCAGTGAGTCAAACTAAGCACAACCACTCAAAGCAAGATATTGCCACCTCACTAAAGCTAAAGGGTCCACCAAACTCATTGGACTGGTCTACATACCTAAAAGGTGACTCCCTTCCCTGGTAGTCAGTTGTCATTCTAGGAAACCTACCATAACTTGCTTTGGACTTTGAGACACTGCATTTATCCTGCAAGTAAATTCTAATACACATGGGAAAACTTCATGAAATATGTGTTACCTACTTGAAAACAATTATAAGATTTACTTTGTGCAAGAAAATGCAATTTAAATTTAGCTTATAGTTACAGGCGATATCACTGAAGTTAAAGTGAATTCATCTTTTTAAAGATTCTTTTCTTGCTTTTAACTACATTTTTATACTTCATGTGCCATAAAAGCTCTGGGAATCATTCAGTAGTTCTATCATTTCCCATAAAAATATTATAGATGTGCCTCTAATAGTTTGTAAGTATAAAATTTAAATGGAGTTTATTTATCATATATATGATATTATAAATATACATATATATGTATGTAGATATATACATACATATATACACACACACACACACACACACACACACACAGATATTCCACAGAAAAATGTATACATACTATAGGAAAAGAAAAACTTGTATAAATATTTTAATGCCAAATTCACTGAGACATCATGAAATTCATAGAAGTTATCTTTGGACTCTACAACTACAAGAGGTGCTCAAACTGTTGGCCATGAGCTCCCAGACACTTATTAATAAGGTAAAGGGCTCTTTGGGTGACCTTGGTCACTGAGATTTCTACACATGTATTTACAGTTTCTTCTCTAAGGGTTTCCAGCGTTGCAGATTTTCTGCACCACACCCACTAGGGAGCCCCATAAGAGGGTTACACCATCTAGTAAATATCTCATATGATTTTTCTTTGCCTGAAGCGTGTGTACATTATATTTTCTTTTCTTTTCCTGAAGTGTGTATGTGTGCCTTCATTTAGGCTATAAATGACTGGCCCTCACAAACTAGGGACTAGTCAGGGATATCTGAATACAGCAATGTTTCATGAAGTAGATCCAGGAGTAGTTAGTAAACAGACTATCACCTGGTTAAAGCCAACATCAAATGAGCCCAGAGCCTAAAAGAGGAGCACACAGCCTTCGTGAGGGACTCGTCCACTCTCCTGAAGGCACTTTAGGGCAGAAAACAGAAGGTGGAAGAAAACTCAGATGTAAATGAATGAGTTATGGAGAATGGAAAACGTCCATTCCAGGGTATGGAAGGGGCTCTGGAAGGGTGACCACAGTAACTATGTGATACTTCATGGTACCCACACACGTGGGGGAAAAACAGAGTGCTTTAACAGGAAGGAAAGTGTCCAATAAGCTTGGAGAGTGGACTGTACATAGACAGAGTGAGAGATTCAAACTGTGGAGGATTTTATCCAGCTCCAAGTAATTCAGGCTATAGTCTTTTTTTTTTTTTTTTAGGTTTTTTTGAGACAGGGTCTCGCTTTGTGGTTCAGGCTGGCCCTGAGCTCAGCCTCAAACTCACATCACAATCCTCCTGCCTCTGCCTCCCGAGTGCTGGGATTACAGACGTGAGCCACCACGCCCAGCACTGTGGTATGTGGTACTGGTTGCTGCTGGGTGTGGGTCTCCACACCCAGTATTGTATGTGGTTACCGGGGAATCGAACCCGGGCCCTTGCGCTTGCAAGACAGGCGCCGGAACCACTGAGCTAACTCCCGGCCCTCAGGCTATAGTCTTAATGCAACAAGGAAATGCTGGAAGGTTTAAGCAACAGAGGTAGAGACTGGTTTATTTTGGATGGATTACACTGGCCTCTGGGTAGAGAACTGATTGGAGGGGAGCCTGATAAATTTATATACTTCCCATCTTGGAAGAATGAATCATAATGGCTAGTACCAAAGTAGTAGCTGTTTTATTTCTCTTATTTCCTAATACAAGAATTATCATTCCCCTTTGACAGATAAGAAAAGTAAGGCTCAAGATATTTTAATAACTTACAAACATCACAGCTAATAAGTGCCACAGTTGCAATTTGATCACAGAATAATCTGATAGTAAAATCTAATCTTTGCCTTATATCACAGAATTGATAAGACTGACCAGAAATGAGTGCCATGTTTATCAAACATAACTTATTTTTATTTAATCAAAGTATTTCATAAAAATTATTGAACACTCATCATTCACAGTTCTATGACAGGAATTTAGGGAAATAAAAAAAAATGATAGCCTTGCTCTCCAGTACTGAGTAAATAATTGTACATCTTTTTGCCATGAGGATTGCCATACAATCGCCTAACTGGGAGTTACTTTCATAAGATAACAGATGTTTCCTTTTTAGCAGGTAGCAAAGGTTTACTTCGAAGTTCTGCATGTTGTATCAGAGCAGTCTTCCGCCCATATTTTGTGCCAGGTGTTCTACATTACTAAACAGACCTGCTCCATATGCTCCCTAAGGCTCCTCCAGATTGAACAAATCCTGAAGCGCTCCAGCTAAATAATTTATACAGAGAAGAACTATCGACCTCAGGAAAGAGAACACAGAGACAAACATTCGATGTCACCTATCAGAATACAGAGCTAAAAAATTTCTAACGAATCCAAATTTACAGTGTAGTTTTATATCAAGCAACTGCCTAGAGTTTTCTGTACATATTGATTTCTTGGAAAATATATTATTTTTCATCATTTCTGTGATTTTCCACTTTTAATTTCTAATATTTAGAGTCTTCTTCCATCTTTGAGCAGAGTTCCTACCTCAAACTTTGTTCTTACACTTTTTAGTTCCCA